>JAUELA010143156.1:0-14394 GCA_031471845.1 Boltenia villosa | reverse complement strand
CATCATTGTGTTGTGCTTAGGGCATCAGACGACATTAATCTGCCCCTGCGTGGACTGGGGGGGAAAGCGAACGTAAAATTTTTGCCCCCCCCCCCTGGATTTTTTTCAGCGGACGCCCATGTACATAGCCTAAATGACCTTAGATGTCGATGGGTTTAACAGCTCTTAAAACAACAACAAAAACATCGTTTGAGGGTGTGCATTTTAAGCGATCATTTAAGTGATTTTGAGCGAGTGCGAAGGTTAAGCTACATCCGAACTCAACTATATTTCTACCCCAACCAAAACTCATCCTGGAGATTTTGAACACCGATATATACTGAAAATTTCTCCAGAAGTTGTGCTTATTTGTAGTTAAACTTTATCAAAATTGGCGAAAAATGTTCGCGCGCCTTTGATAAGCTTTAATTCCGTTGTTGTAATAACTTAGTAGCCTTGCCTAATATTCAATCAATCCATCTCCTGCCAATCACATATATGTCACTTGGTGGAGGATTTTTCTAATTCGAGGGGCCTCACAAGAGGAATATCCTATGGGATTCTTGTCCCCTTAAATTCAGGCCTGTTCTAACCCTACTCTAAGTATAACCTTCCATTCAACCCAAACTCAGGTCCCGACCCTTACCCAAACGAAAATGTTGCATTTATTTACGTTAAAATTACTTTTAGTTCAAATAAGCCCAAATAAATCTATTCCTAAATTTCAATTGAATTCAAACCGGTTCATTTTTAAATGAAAAGAAAGATTCTCGGGAGAACGTTGTTATGCTTCGCGTTTACCTAATTCATCCAAATCCCAAACAAAATTTAACGTTATGTAACTTTTATCTGACTTCAGATCTCTCAAACATGCAAATTTACTTCGAATTTCAATTCAACCAAAGATCACGATGTTTTCATAAGATGGAGATTCGGATAAGAGATTATTCGAACTTCGTGTTCGGTTGTTCCAGCCGAGTCAGAATCGATTATGATGATAATTTCAGTGACGTCAGTTTGAGGAATTTTTAGTACTATCTTGTATATGGGTGTAGTATTTAGAAATTTGTTTGGTTAGAAGCCTGGTTAATATTTGCAGTAATAATAAACATTTCATCTGTAAAAATGCCTGTTTTGTAGCGAACTCCCTCCGTTGGTATTAAACAAATATTTATCTTTGTTTCATTTTACATACAACGTCTAGGATTAGTTATATACATACTCAGACGTGGAGACATTGTGCGGGGCCCGTTGCATGATGGTGAGGGGGTCCCATTTTATTAACGTCGTAAATGATGGTAATAGTGTCGTTTTAAATGTGCCACATCTCCCATATTGAATGATTTTTTTTTTGGTATTTCATTTTTCTGCCATTCCATAAAGGAAATTTTCATCAATACCAATCAATTGTAAAGTAATCAATTTTGATAATTTAATATTACGTTTTTTTTTGCTAAATTGTACTCTCAAAATTGCGGGGCTCGTAGCATTTGGTCCATTTGCAACAAATATAATCCGGCCATGTGCATAGCATGAAATATTATGACTTTTCTGCAATCTGATACTTTAGCATCCCACGAAGATGACAAAATGTAATGTATATGCATTTACGCATAGCAACAATACACACAACAGTACAATATTACTACATTCATATAGAATGTAACAAGACTCAGATGCCTTTTTTACTAAACACTGAAGAAAAATGAACTTTTGATACGATCTGTCATTAAGCCAGTTTTAACAAGGGGAGAGAATGAAGTGAAATCGTCATCATTACCTCTAAATTGTAGAGTAATCAATTTTGAATTAATACTCTTTTTTTTACTAAATTTTGCTCACAAGCATTTAGTGCGGGATTCCCAAAATTGCGGGGCTCGTGACATTTGCTACATTTGCAACAAATATAATCCGGCCATGTGCATAGCATGAAATATTATGCCTTTTCTGCAATTTGACACTTATAATGTAATTTATATGCATGTACGCCTAGCAGCAATGGACACAACAATACAAAATTGCCACATTCATATAGAATGCAAAAAGTAAATAGATGCCTTTTTACTAAACACTAAAGGAAAATTTAGCTTCCCACGATGATGATACAATGCCATGTATATACATCTACGTCTAGCAACAATGCATACACCATTGCTACATTCATATAGAATGTAAAAAGAAGAATAGCAGCAGATGCTTGTTTACTAAACACTAAAGAAAATGAGCTTTTGATACGATCGGTCATTAAGCCAGTTTGACAAGCGAGAAGAATGAAGAAGATTTAATCGGAGTACAAAGAAATTTTAAACCGGATGAGTAGATAAATAGTGAATGCCGCATCCAAATATGGAATCGCCGATGTCTGTATTTCAGTCACGCCAGTGGATAATCAGGTGTCAAGGAGAGCATGGGTTAGATATTTTGAAATTGATAAAGTATGATATATAACGAATAAGATTCGGGCAAACCTAATTTACGGATATACGGATTTACGGATTTATGGATTTTGTTTCATCTTAAATACAAATTAGTATCAATAAATTCAGTATTAGTTAGGGAGGAGGGTTAGGTAGGCTTAGGTAATAGATATTCAGATATTGAATCAGTCTGTCGGTCCGTAACTTACGGAATCCGTAAAAATCACTCCGTAAATAAGTAAATTAATGAGCAAAATCCGTAAATCCGTAAATTAATGAGAAAATCCGGTCATCCTTAACTCCGTAAATTAGGGTTGCCAGCGGTTCTTCTGAAACATAGAACATTGCGCTCTGGTCTTTTCCGTCAATTACAATGAAGGTTCCATCACAATAATTACCACCCGCCAAACATACATCATAGAGGTGAAATTATCAATCCCTGTCGCTACCGCCCCAAACGTTCCACGCCTTATCATATTTTGTTATTATTGCTGTTTATTAATTAGTTTCTTTCCTTTTTATTATTGAGTTTTGAGAGCAAGTGGAATAAAAATACTGGCGTATACTTTTCAGCTTATATTTAAGTTTACTTTTTTGTCGCTGTTATACGGCATTATAGATTTAAACGTTGTCCCAGCTCTGAAAATAACATTAATCTTTTGAGAACAATTCGAATCAGGATTCTCCTATTAAGAATTTTAGAATTCAAAGCTGATTTTTATCCGAGAAACTTTATTCCTATTTCATGAGTGGGGTTTATAAGCAAAAAATTTATCGATTTATCATCAATGTTGATAGTGACGATAAACCCAGTTGAAACACAAATAGTGAATTCCGAGGCCAAATATGGAGCCGCTGAATTCTATAAGCAGCTCAGCAAAGCAATGTCTCGTTTTGAAGATAAAAATTTAATCTTAAAACGTGAAAAGATTCAAAAGATATGGTGAAGATTGAGCGATTAAGAAGATCAAGTTATGACCATAAGTAGACGTATCCAATTTAACCTTCCATCAAATATGATATTATAATACTAACGTTACCATTATTATATCTACAGCCTGAACAGTACACGATAGTATTGGTCGAAAGCATATACGACGTGCGGTCTGCACAGGACCTACACAGAGCGTTTTCTATCTTATTTTTTTGGTCTCATTTGCTGGTGGTAAACTTATCACCGCTAAACTCTAAATCACATGTTCATTTCATACTGTTGGGGTTAGAGTTACAGATTCATAAAATAATCACAGTCACACAAAATTATATTGTTTTTTACCTGCAAAAATACGCTATGATATATTCGTCTGAAGGTTGAGAGCTACGAGAAATGTTTCAACTTTATCACATTGGGGAAAATTTCAATAGAGCTTCGGCCATACTTAGATATTCCATAGATGAATATGACATGAAATATGTTCAAACTTACATGCATGTGTGCAAAAGTGATTATTGGATATTTCTTACAAATTTCCAACAAAACAATCATAGGCATGACGTATATAAGCCTCTGATAAATCTTGTAAGAAATAAGCACGTAGTTTATTTCCATACCACGCCGGAGATAATGCGGAGATAATTTATGACTGGGATATGTTCGTCCGAAAGGTTGAGAGCTATTGAATTCGTTTTAACTTCATCCCATCGGGTAAAATTCCAACAGAGTTAGTGAACGTAATAAAAATTCCATTTTTGCTCACTATGGATACATAACCAACATTTGCAAAGGAAAAATCAAAATAAATCTCTGACGTCAGCATGAATAGTATAACTTATTCATTGCCACAGTATCAGCTTTCATAAGGACGGGAATATTTGCTCTAATATTTGTAGCTCCGTAAATTTAGATGATATAAACTATCATCGTAGGGGCGCGCCCCTTTACGTCGTGCAACAACCTAATAAATTATATGTAATGGATACAAAATTCTTATAATTCCAGGCTATATATAAAACTGAGCAAACATTTCACGAGGACAAACTAAATAAAGTATAACGAACTCGACGCCAAAATAAATATTGTAAGTTTCACTACTACTACTACTACTACTACTGATACTAAAGTCATTAATGTCATGTTAGAATGGAATTTATTAGAGAAATTGTGACCTCATACCTCGCTTAATGACATCACATTTGAAGCAAAGAACTCTCGCCGTACTTTCAACTGAGAGTTGATGCTTGCATCACGCCGTGCATGTTTGGGAATATGTGTCTACCTAGCACTACAAAACAACTTCGGCTCAAAATAACTGAATGTTTTTTTTGTTTGTTGCGTAGTGATAAATAATGGTTGTCTTGTAACACCACATGTGTGCAATAATATAACAGGAGTGTATAGTAGGATGGATGCTCACGCCGTTTATGTTAGTGAATCTACACGTAGGAACTGGTATAAAGACATTCTCCGGAGGACGAAGTCGTTAAAAATAAGTTGGTCGCTTGACATTTTTATACATTTTTTCCAAAATGTATTTCTCGCGAAACCAATTGAGTTCATCGTATCTATTCTACAAACATCGGAATTGCGTCATCAACACCCGGACATATAAGTGAAGTGTTTGTTCTTTGTATTATGATGACAACGAATATCTAAGTTCATTCATGCGACAAGTCAGCTGATAAGGATTGGAACCATAAGCTATGCTTTGATGTGTGAATTATTTATCCTTTCTTCTGTTATGGCGATGAGCATCTAAGGCGGTGGTTCTTAACCTGGAGTGCATGCACCCCCAAGGGGTGCGAGTGCCAGTTCTTGGGGGTGCGAGAAAATGGTCCAGAAAAATATTTTAATTTTTCCGTTTTACTGCTCATCATTCAACTCGTTAACCACAGCGATGTTCAGAGGGTAAACATTTCATGTGGATACAACGTAGAATATAAAACTTTATACATTGAATATTTGGAATTTGATTAACATAAGCTTATGGGAGCATCCTTTTTCCAACTGAGCACTTGCCTTTCTGAAAGTTTGTGCATACCACTATTGTTAGGGTTCACTTGTACTTCCCAAAAGATGAATGTTTTTTTCACCTACGCGCTAGGGGTGCGGGATGTAGTTTCAGAATCACAGGGGTACCGGTATACAAAAAGGTTAAGAACCACTGATCTATGGCATTCGTGCGATGTCAGATGTATGTAAAAGCAACTCTGACCTGATAACTTGCTCAAACGTTATCTAATGCCCCATTTCACACTACGGTGGAATAGCCGAAATTTTGCTTTTTCCGATGTAAAACTACGCTGATGCTTATTTGCAAAGTAAAACTACCGTCGTGATTATTTGCAGATAAGAATTTGCGTAGTTCTAAGGCTCAAATACACGTACGTGCAAACTCACGCGTTTTTGGTTTGTTTTGATATAGCCGCGCGGAATTCGACTCTGTACGGTTCAGGCATTTCAGTAGTTTCACTTCTTCACTTGTAAATAGGCAATTCTTTGGCAATGCTATCGTAGATCTACCGTAGTGTGAAAGGGGCATAAAAAATACAGGAGTAAAGTTCCGGCAAAAACAAAACCACTCAAATATTCCAATTTGATAACTATAGTGCAAACCGGAGACATTTTCAAGAAATGCGATGTTAAAATTCGTATAATTCTCTCCGATAAAAGACGTTAAATAAACTTTCTCAGAACGAATATCATTCAATACGCACAGACCAAACGCATAGAACGTATAGAAAATATGGCATGGTTTTAGTGTCATGTCATATTTTTCTATACTGACCACTGTTTTCCGAATTTTGTATTTTAAAGTGACGAAAAATAAAAATTTTACCCCTCTGTCTAACAATTTCATGGTTGTAATAGTGCAGATTGTAGCAGTGTTTACTCTTCACAACAACGATATTTCGTTTAGAACCATGTTAGAGCAAGGGTGAAGTAAAGAAAGCAGCTGGACAGAGACAACAAACATGAAATTACGAGATTCGAATTTTATTGCTTATTTTATTTTTTTAAAAGTATCACCCAAAACACACAGAAAAGAAGGAAGATCCTATCAGTTAAGTACCTTCACCAATGTGAGGCTATTAAAATGTTCAAGAAATGCGATAAAAATTCAATGATTTCAGTTAATGTAAGGAGCTGAACAAACATTCCTTATCGACGAACCATTGACGTCAGAAGGAATACCTTTGTTGATATATCGCTACTTTATCAACTGTTACGACCTTGAGACCATTTGTTATATTTTTTCCTAGCTACTGAATTATTTGTGCTTGTATTGTAATGTCGACCACCTATCGTTATGGCAACAAATTTAGACTCCTAAAATAAATAATCAATTGAATAGAAGAATATTGCAAGTGATGGACATAAAATTATCCAATATCGTCTTTTTACTGCGCATATTCATCAGCGTGATTTGTGTAATTGGTTGCATTCATCTGTAGTGAAATTTTCTCCTGTTTCCTACGTAATGTGCTGGCGACGTCTGAAACATCCACTGTACAACACATATGTTACAGGGCTTTAAGAGATACATTAAAAGTTTTAAAACGCCCACGACTGGGCCGCGGTCCACAGTTCGCATACCACTCATCAATAACCTTAAGACACACAATCAAATTAAATTGCAGAATAATACAAGTGGGATGATGAAAATAGCAATATTTACCTTATATGTGTCGTGAAGGAGATTATCTGATAATTACCGATAAATACTATAAATTGTAAACGATTCGTACTTCAGTTGTTAGCGTTGCATCTAGTTCCCAAGGAGGCCATCACAGTAAACACATGCAAGTAGTTATTATTTTACTTCATTGCAATCAAGAAAAAAGTTGCTCCAAAGAACGACAAGACAGCTGTTATTGTGGGCCAATGGATCGGTCTCAGTGACAGATTTGATGAAGGCGTTCCCAGGTGCCGAGATGGAATCTTTCTGAAGCCGAGAGAGTTCAGTAAATGGGCAAAGGAGGAGTCTAAGATACGGATTGGCGAGTTGATATGGCTGAAGCGATCAAAATGAGCGCTAGCCATTACAAGAGACTCCTTGTATTCCAATCATCATTCCAGCAAATTTACCTAAAATGAAATTGTGCATAAGGAGCTGAACAAACATTCCATATTGACGAATCATTGACGTCAGAACGAATACCTTTGTTGATATATCGCTACATTATTAGATGTTAAGGCCTTGGGACTATATTTTTTCGTAGCTACTGAATTATTTGGTGCTTGTATTGTAGTGTCGATCACATATCGTTATGGCTACGCCAACAAATTAAATAGAAGAATATTGCAAGAGTGATGATGAAATTAGCAATATTTAACAGGGCTGTGGAGTCGGTACATAAAACTTCCGACTCCCACTCCTCCATTTACAAACATCCGACTCCGACTCCTTTATTCAATATAGTAAATAACTAATAAATAATGCTGATCTGTCATCTGTGTCAAGTGCTGACATGGTTTATCAGGCCTATACAACTGCAGCAAGCTATGGCTGTAAGTTACAGGTTCAAACGTTGAAAATTAATTTGTCTGAATTTTAAAAAATATTCAAAAATTATTCGGAACCAGTTCGACGGTTCAAACATGAGGAGTCGGAGTCGGTACATTTTTTCCCGACTCCGACTCCTGTCAAATTTGCTCCGACTCCACAGCCCTGATATTTACCTTATATGTGTTGTGAAGGTGATTATCTGATAATTACAGATAAATAATATAAATTGTAAACGATCCGTAGTTCAGTTGTTAGCGTTGCATCTAGTTTCCAAAGCCATCACAGTAAACACATGCAAATAGTTTTTATTTTACTTCATTGCAATCCAGAAAAAGTTGGTCCAAAGAACGACAAGACAGCTGTTATCCTGGGCCAATGGACGGGTCTCCGTGACAGATTCGATGAAGGCGTTCTCAGGTGACGAGATGGAACCTTTCTGAAGCCGAAAGATTTCAGTAAATGGGCAAAGGATGAGTCTAAGATACGGGTGGGCGAGTTGATATGTCTGAAGCGATCAAAATGAGCGCTAGCCATAACAAGAGACTCCCTGTATTCCAATCATCATCTCAGCAAAATTACATAAAATGAAATTCTGCATAAGGAGCTGAACAAACATTCCATATTGACGAATCATTGACGTCAGAAGGAATACCTTTGTTGATATATCGCTACATTATCAGCTATTACGGCCTTGGGATCATTTGGTATATTTTCGTAGCTACTGTATTGTAATGTCAATCACCTATCGTTATGGCTAATTAAGACTCCTAGATACACAATCAAATTAAATCGAAGAATAATGCAAGTGGAATGATGAAAATAGCAATATTTATTGTAAAATGCGATTATCTGATAATTACCGGTAGATATGATAAATTTTAAATTTACTTAAAATTGAATTATGCATCATTATTGTCTGCATGTTTGACGTGCGTGATTATTCGTGTTACCAATGGTCAGGCTAGGATTTGGGCTAGTGTCAATGCATCACATTCACCAGATTATTCACTTTTATCCTGACATATACATAGGGATGAGCACTTCGAATCGAAGATTTGAATCCGATTCGAATCGTCTTTGATTCGAATCGGAAAATGTGATTCGACTTTTTAGTTCCATATTAATATAAGATTCCTTGTATTCACACTTTTAATACTATCGTTTGATGTGCTACTGTGCTTTTCTTTTACTTTATACTTCGAGAAATTTGGATTTTTCCTCACTTTTTATAGTAGATTAATCATTTCTTAGTCTACTCCAATAAGATTGAAGCCTAATATGACCTTTTGTGATTGATAAAGTGAAATCTTGGTATACGCTACTTTTTTGTTAGAAGGCCTGATTCGATTCGGATTCGATTTGATTCGGCAAAAAAGATTCGGATTCAATTCGAATCTTTTAAGATTCGAAAATGCCCATCCCCACATATATATATGTACTGTATTATGTGAGAGTAAGGATAGTTGAATTTGAAAAAAAAAAAATATTTAAGCATACAATCAATATTTATTATTATAGAAGAATAATGCAAGTGAAATAGACATATGTATCGATTGTATGCTGTGATAAAAGAAAATAATCGGGAATTATGCATTTTGTTTTCATTGCATTTTGCGTTTACCTTGATATATCAAATTAAAGCTACCTAAAATATGGAATTATGCATCATTATCAGCATGTTCGACGTGTGCAATTCAATTATTCACTTTTACCCTGATATATATATACATACATACTGTGCTATGTGAGAGCAATGAGAGTTGAATTTGAAAAAAAAAATATATAGCATATAATCGATATTTATTATTATAATTGAAAGAAGCAAAGGAATAAATGATCTTCGAACCGATTGCAATCCAGCTGAATGTATGATATCTTACTGAAGGACATTGGAGTACAAATCAAAGGAGCAATTAAAATAATTCAACCACCGTTGAAGAATGTTATGACTACGCCAACAAATTAGACTCCTAGATTACACATTCAATTAAATAGAAGGAATAATGCGAGTGAAATAGACATGTTTATCGATTGTATGCTGTGATAAAAGAAAATAATCGGGAATTATACAGTTTTCATTTCATTTTGCATTTACCATAATATATCAAATCAAATCTACATAAAATATGAAATTATGCATCATTATGCATGTTTGACATTTGTGATTATACGTTTTACCAATGGTTACGTAAGGATTTGGGCTATGTATAGGGCGAGTTTCAATATATTATAATTAGCGAATAATTATTACCGCCATGTGAGTGTGTAAAGAGATTTGATTTGAAAAACATCATATCATATAATCAATATTTATTATAAAAATAGACAGAAGAAATAAGTATACGATCTTCGAGCCGATTGCAATCAAGCTGGATGAATGGTATCTTACAGAACGATATTGGGCGGCAATGCAATGTAATACAAATCAAAGGTATCCGGACATTTAGCAAAGGGACATTACGTCACAATTCAAAAAATTAGATCTTAAAGTTAGGGTTAGGTTTGGGGTTAGGGTAAGATTTAGAGTTAGTGACACACAAAGATTTTTTTATGTTGGCAAAATGTCCCTCTGATATGATGTCACAAATCATGGCCGTTGGCTCAATTTTACGGGATTCAAATCAAAGGATCAATTAATATAATTCGACCACATTTAAAGAATGTTCCGAGAATATGACAAAAGCAATGAAACGCTATCAAAATTCCTCTCATTCCAGTCTATCTAAACACAGATCACATACTTTCCAAGGACAAATAATGATAAAAATGTCATTGTTCGCGCCATAATAAATATTATCTCATAATGCTACCATACCAGTACCTACGTCCTTGAAACTACAAGTAAATAAAGTTAAACAAACATATGTGACGTAGTGTTTGATATTCTGCGATGCCAGCTGTTATAATCTTAGTATACGGATATCGTGACGTCACAGCACATCCTGGTTCTTTCGATTACAATCGGTTGGGTGGTCCAACTTCTTTGAGATCGCGGGCTACTTCAGCACTAAATATACAAGTCAAGAGCCACAAATGAAAACTAAAATTTGCATCTTACTTTCATATATTTTTTTTCATGATCGGTGTCACTTTTCAATCACGCAATCAACAGTTTCAGCGCTTGTCGAGACTTTTTTACCAGAATCTCAATATGAATTTCTATGTTGTAGGGGCAGGTCGAAGACAAGCCTATTGTCTAGTGTTTTATTTCTCATTTGATTTCTGGTTTTATATTTTAAGATATTTTTTGCTTTAAGATGCCTGTATCAGTCGCATTGGCTCTTGTTTTTATTCTGCAGTATTACTTTAAAATGTCATAGTCGCTAAATATTGGCTTTTGTTTTTCTATACTGCAGTATACAGTTCTGACGTGTTTAATATTCTGCGATACCAGCTGTTATACTCTCACTATATGGGGTCGTGACGTCATCGCATATCCTGGTTCTCTCATAGAACAGTTTACAATGGGCTAACGAAGGGTAGTCCAGGGGTGGACAAACTATGGCCCGCGACGTCTTTTGTGCGGCCCGCGAACTTCCTCGCAAGGCGATGTCAATTTGTGTGGTCCAGACATTTTCGCACATCGATTATAATTACCAATTTTTTACACAACTTTGGCTGTGGAACAAATAATAATACATTTGTATGAATAATAATTGCGTTTTTATGTGGTAATAACATTTAGTAAATTTAGTTTTTGTTGAATGCGACCGCGAGAGACTCACTGATGCTCCATGCGGCCCGCGAAGAAAAAAGTTTGCCCACCCCTGGGTGGTCCAACTTCTTTGAGATTGCGGGCCACTTCAGTATTAAACATACAAGTCGCTGGCCGCAAATGAAAACCTAATTTTATATCTTACTTTTATAGTTTTTTTTTTTTCATGATTGGTGTCACTTTTTCAACCAATACCATCACTCTTGCAATCATTAGTTTCAGGGGGTTTGAATTTATTCATAAATAATGCTGGTCATATTCTTGTCTAAACTTTTTTTACCAGAGTCTCAATATGGATTTCTATGTTGGTAGTGGCAGGTCGAAGACAAGCGTCTGGTCTAGTGTTTCATTTCCCATTTGATTTCTGTTTTAAATTTTAAGATGTTTTTAGCTTTAAGATGTTTAAATCAGTCGCATATGATCTTGTTTTTATACTGCAATGTTATTTGAAAAATATTGAAGTCGCTCAATACAATGGATCAACATATCATATGCAAGCCATTAAAATCTCGCGGCGGGTGGCCCGCAAGAGATTCACAGATGCTCCATGAGGCCCGCGGATAGAAAAAGTTTGCCCACCCCTGCTCTATATACATCAATGCAAACCGATCGTGGGAGTTTATGTAGCTCTGGAATTGAAAATATATTCCCCCGGATGGAGACCGGGCCAAGTTTTCTCTGTTCTTGCATAATTCCGGGATATATGTGGACATCCGAGCAAAATTTGGTGAAGATTCGTTAAGAAATGACGAAGTTGCTTCAGGACAATAAACAAACAACCGTTCGCGATTATTAGGTTGATTATTTCATGAAAGGCTGAAAGCACTGATATCTCCAAACATTGTTTATTGATGCAACAATATTAATTCATCAGAGTAGAGACATCCGTTGTTAAAAGTAAAACAGCATCGCCTGTACTTTTCCAGTGCGTAACAATATAAACCACCAAGAATATTGCCGATTTGCAGATATAATGATTGATTACGGTGATCCTTCCTCATACACGTCCATGTCAACCGCATAGAGAGATTAAAACAAGCATTTTATCTACAATTATATGATAGAAATATCAGTATTTAGATAATATACAGTTTAAAGGTAGATTATGGGTCGACGAAATGGCAGATTCAGAGGGCATATATATGTTTTTTCATCACCTTGAAGTGCGTTCACCTCTCTTATATCTGGCTATATTCTTGACTGTCATTCCCGTGATTTGAAGGTGATTCCAATCTAACCCAACTATGGGGTAGGTCAGGGATGGGAAAACTACGGCCCGAGAGGTCTCTTGGCGGCCCGCGAAATTCCTCGCAAGGCGATGTCAATTTGTGTGGTCCAGTCTTATATTATATTTATGCACAGAAAAACGTGTTTAATGAGACTACGCTGAGATTTCGCAGCCATGTTGCAAACGCGAACACATTTGCATGAATAATAATTGCGTTTTTATGTGAAAATAACATTTAATAAATATAGTTTTTGTTGAATTTTGCCCGCGAGAGATTCACAGATGCTCCATGCGGCCCGCGGAGAGAGAAAGTTTGCCCGCCACTGGGGGTAGGTTGAACTTTGACACCGGGAACATTTTGTGCCCCATTTTCCCTTCTCCGAATTTCTTGTTAAAGCGCAACACTACAAATGACCTATGACATAGTCTCAATACATTTTCAAAAAAAGGCAAAAGTTCAATATTCTGCGAGTTTCGAATTTTCTTTTGTTGACGTCATAAACACCGTGTGTTTACTTTATCAAAAGATAACACGAAATGCACCGGTGTGCAGATATTATGATTGATTAATATGTCCGTTACCTTACATTGCTCTTACCGACCACAAGACGATTAAAAACACTTTTCACATTATCTCGAAAAATATTTCGCAATATTAAAGCAGCAGTAATCGATAGACATGGACTCCAACGAAGTACGGTTTCTCTTTCTCATTTTTCAAATTTTTTAATGCGTTTTAACTTGTTGATCACCGGTGTACTGATATTATGATTGATTACGTTAATCTTTAATGCCTGAGGTTAAGGTTATTCGTTGCGCAAGACGAAGAAAATAACGATTTTCCACTCTGTTGGATGATATTTCGCAATATGGAAGCACATGCTTGTTGAGCATGGTTGCACCGCATCTCAGAAATGTCATCATAATGTCATGCAACAATTCAACATTACTTTAACCCCGCATTCGAAATGTTTTGTATATAATGAATATACAAGTTTGAATAGTTATATCTTTTTCCCATTGCCACGGGTTGGCAAACTACGACCCGCGAGGTCTTTTTGTGCGCCCGCGAACTTCCTTGCAAGGCGATGTCAATTTGTGTGGTCCAGACATTTTCTCACAGAAAAACGCGTTTAACGAGACTGCAATGAGATTTCGCAGCCATGTTGCAAATGCAAACGGATGATATTGATGGACGGAGAATTATTTTCAAGTTTTTTAACCGCTGAACGCCGCCAATGCCATTCAAGGGAAATGTCTACGATTATGCGCGCACAATGCCGATTGTGCGGTAACGGTCTGCTCTCTTACTAGGTGTTGTTACAAGCAGTTTGTACCCACCTTACCCCCTTATTAGGGAACTTAAAAGGTCTACAAATGAATTTTTATGTATATTTTTACACTTTAACACTGAATTCATGAAAAAATCGAGTCGAAAATGACCCCCCATATTTTGTTGACATAATTAATGGACGACATGTTGCATGGTTTGTTGATGTAATGATAAATAACATTTAGTTTTTGTTGAATGCGTCCCGCGGAGAATGGTCATAAGATGAAATCCTACAAATGGTCAACGAAAATTGTAGTATTGTGATTGAATCATTC
>JAUELA010143045.1:0-14396 GCA_031471845.1 Boltenia villosa | reverse complement strand
TAGGCAAGTTATATTATCATCAACTTCACATTTTCTTTCTGAACTGAATATTCTTGCTTTACTCTGCTGTTTTCTATATCTTTGAAAAAAATTTCTACCAACAGTTGTTTCTAGAAAGACCAAATACCCTAAAATCGATGTATTCTGGGTAAAACATCAAGGATTGTGGCTCTACCAACTTATCAGTTCTTCAAATAAACGTATATCATAATTGAAGTGTTGTGTAATTTGCCAGGATAGATCTCTTAAATCTTGAAGTATAGCAATTTTCATGACGGCTGAATTTTGCTGTTTAAGAAGCCAAATTTTATGCAAAAATATCATGATTATCTGACAACCTCAGCACATAGTGTGGGATAACATAAAATATGAACATTTGAAGATATTACAAGGTATTGTATATGTTCACTTTTCTAACCTACTAATTTACCTGCATACCATTTCATCTCTTTATATTTCATTCATGTCAACTTTTAATAACTACTACTGGAGAACAAGTCACGAAAACCTATATACAATGATTCCCAATGGACCTAATCACAAAACTTACCGTTAATCGTTTATGGACTTCATTATAGGAGTTGTTGCGAACGTCGAGTACTCCTTGCAGTTCGAAATCTTTGTAGAGTTTCTTAAATATCTTTATAATCGTTTTGAGCTGATGCACGTTCAGCTGCAGTTCTGATCGTGCATGCAACCAATCTTGCATCAACTGCATGTTGGCGTTGTACCAGCACTGCAAATAAAACGCAATTGCTATCATTTGTGAAAGGAATCTAATAACTTGCAAACATGTAAGAAAGGTTAGGGATCAACCAATGGCAGGTTTGGTGACAATTGACTTTCAAATCTAAATTGTTTGAATAATTGAATTTGAAAGGCAAAAATATATTTGCAAGTCTATGACAATAAAAATGATCTACGGGTTTCAAAACTATTAAACAATTTCAAAATTACAATTTCAAAATACAATTTCTGTCTTAGCAATCTTACTGAATTCCAAATTTGAATGTTTCAGGTGACAATCAAGAGAATTTCATTCATATAGTAATGTAAAGTTGAAAATTAGGCTATATGACTTTTAATACTACCCTTGAAAACAAACATACCGTAAACAAGTTTTCTACAAAGTATTCATCGGAGATTTTCTCTCGTAAAATGTCCTGGTTGATCCGAATGAAATCAATGCAATTATCAGCCAATTCCATACCGGGTTTCTGTAAAAACATGAAATGACATTTAACAAGCATAACTCATCTCTGCACCTGACTACAGTTAACTTTTCAATTGTTTGAAAAAAAAATTCTCTGAGATCTTCAACAGTTGTGTGATATGATGCTGTACTAAGGCAGTCTCTCCAGTTAGATGCAATTCTCATTTAAAGGTGTCAACACTTAAATACTCACAGTGAGAGAGAATAGAGATGCTGTGAACGATCCTTCATCATACCTCGACAACTTGCTCAAAACGAACTCGAGAACTTTGACAAACTGCAAAAAAAAATTTTAATCAAAAAAAATAGTTATAGTTAAATTAAAATATATTATAGTTATCTTTAATTGATCGGAAAGCGGTATTTGGCTTATACAGCATTGATGCATGATGAGATCATGCTGGTTAGTGGAGGAAAGTCACGACATGACCATGGCCACATGAAAGAGTCCTTCACCGACCAGGAGGTGCTTTAGTACTGATGAAATCGACAGGACCATATGGACATTATATTACCATTGTGTGAAAATGGCCGGGTGTTGTTTGTTTGATACATATGTTTCTTGAAATTTCTAATTAACATCTTCATGGTAATATTTACATATCTTTCGTTTCGGTTTCATCGTATACTGACGAGTGGAAAAAACAGAACATTTAGAAATTCACTTCCATTACCATAACCATAATACTTGCATCACCTTGTCTACAATTAATTTTTCGATAGTTCCAAAAGTTTTCTCCATCAGCTCTTCCACCGTCGTGTGATAGATGTGATGTTGGCCCGACGGATCCTTGCCTGATTCACATAACTTCGAGGACTGTTTTCTGCAGAAATATTTTGCACTGGTTGAAATCCTACATCTACATCTACAAGAGTATGAATGATAAAAATGATAGAAATTTGTTTTACCTGCACTCAAGAACTATATTTGTCAACATGCAAATGTTTGGAGTCAATTCAAGGTTCAACGTCACCTTCATCGGCTCTATAATCTCTTGGAATCTTGACAATGACCTGAAATGAGAAAACGAAAAGTGGACAAAAGTCAAAGCAGTGGAAACATCAATACTTTTCGACAGCTCCTACTGCAGCCTACGAATCCCTGACGCCAGCATTTGGATTGATTTATTTATGTGTTGGAGGTATTTTGTCACCAGGAAATGGCCTGTTGGGTTATTAATAGGCTTTGATCTAACTTGCAGAGTGGCATATAATTAATTTTTCAAAAAAATCCAACTAACACTCCACAATGTTCCACTCACTTACAAAATATATTTTCATAATGATTGACACAAAATTGTTAATACACCTCTGGAATAACCACTTTATATCATTATTTTCCGTTCACTAGCCTGATAAAGACCAACGTTATTTCGTTCGGTCTTACTTTTATTTTTAACTGTCCAATTTCATTTGAATGAAATTTGGCGACACCGTGTGGATAAAGTTTCCGAATAAAAAAACTTTTTTCAAGACTGACCTTGATACCATACTCTGAATCATGTCCGCTGCCATAAGTTTCAATCTATGTTCAAGATGACAAGCGAACATAACGTCAGGCCAATGAAGTTCGCGGATGAATGCCTGTAGGGCGTCGAGTTTCCACAATACTTCAGAAGCTGTTGAGCTTCCGTTGCCACGTCGATTCATGTTGCTACCGGTAACTTGGGTTGACTGTAGGATCGCACTGAATCCGAAATCGCTGAAAAGAACGGGGAAATGAGGAAAAGGAAAGAAAAGATCTGTGAAGCATTATAGCAAAATGTAACATATAAGAGGAATGTATTTTTATTACACATATTGACTTACTGTGTGACCCACGCTTCTTTACTAAAACCTTTATGAATCGACTGAGCGATCGAAGATTCCATGAGATCGACGTATCTTATTACGAGAGGCGAGTAAGTTATCAGCAGGTGGGAATGGAATCGTCCATTTCCTAAGTTCCCTGGAAAAGTAGAAAAATATTACATCAATTTCATCAAACTGACAATTTTATCCATGGTCACCTCAAAATCATCTATATCAGTGGTTCTTGACCTTTTGAACCACTTTCAATAAAGTCAGACGTAAGGAGCCAAGACGTAAGGAGCCAAAGTCAGACAAACCCCTCCAAGATTTTTTTTTAACAATATTCAATTAAATAATTCAATTAATTGTTTGGAGTTCTGTAATTATAAAAATCGCTTCAAGGACAAACATTTTAACTATCTAGAACAGTGGTTCTTAACCTTTTTGTATCCGGCACCCCCTGTGATTCTGAAACTCATCCCGCACCCCTAGCACATATATGAAAATACATTCATCTTTTTCGGAAGTTCAAGTAAACCCTAACAATAGTGGTATGCACAGACTTTCAGAAAGGCAGGTGCTCAGTTGAAAAAAAAGGACGCTACTATAAGCTTGTATCCTATAATGTATACTATAAGTTGTATCCCCATGAAATGTTTACCCTCTGTGGTTAACGAGTTGGAATGAGCAGTAGAACGAAAAAATAAAATATTTTCTGGACTCTTCTCTCGCACCCCAGGTTAAGAACC
The DNA here is from genome assembly GCA_031471845.1 of Boltenia villosa. Taxonomy (NCBI): domain Eukaryota; kingdom Metazoa; phylum Chordata; class Ascidiacea; order Stolidobranchia; family Pyuridae; genus Boltenia; species Boltenia villosa. The sequence goes on along the minus strand of JAUELA010143045.1, from coordinate 10,643 downwards.
ACTGATCTAGTAGCTATCAGATCATTTTTATATTAAAATCATCAACATCATCTCTACAGTAAGACCTATTTATTTTACTCACAAAGATTTGACCTACCATGATTGCGGAGATAATCGTTCAGAAGTTGGAACAATGGAAAGCTGTCCCAGGTGTCAGCTGGTTGCTGCTCAAGGACAGTGTTCATGTCCACGCCGAACAAGGACCAGAAGATTTCGGAATGTTCAACCATGATGTCGCTGAACCATGCGAATGCCTGACATGGAAAATTTTTTAGTTGAAAACTGGAGAAGACTCAGAAACAACCATTTAGCAAGCGTAGAGTATGAAGAGAGAAAATTCGTTTTTACATCACGAGAACATTGAAAAATGCTGAGGACAACACGATGTTATATATTATACATGTTGATGTAAAAGTCATTAATCAGTAATTATGCATAATTACTAGTAAATATGATAATATTAGATTTATCGAAATATATCAAAGTTACCTAAAATCAAATTTTGCATCATTACCAGCATGTTTGACATATATTCATTCTTCCAATGGTTAGGTATGGGTTAGGTTTAGGGATAGTTCTAATTTACCACATTATTACCGATTTATTTATGCATAATTAGCAATTATTCACTTTTATCCTAACATATATATAAAATAGGATTATACATGTATCAAACAACTTCATTTACATTCTGTTCAAAAATCCTCTTATTCTTCAGACTGGTTCGATTTCCAGTATGTTATAAATCTCAGTGAAAATAGATAGGCGTAATACACCGGCTATATTGATATATAGCTCAGTCATATGGAGATATATATTTCAATTTTAAAATTTCAAAATACTTTTACCGACAAACACATAAAAAATGACCGACTTGCAGTAACTGACATATCTTGTTAACATTTATTTAGTCGCACCCAACATAATCGGAATATATTAATTGATAATAATTTCTATACCACGCAATATTGTACAAATGCCTGCAATCATTCCTTTCTTCGTCTGGGAATGTTTGATGAAGATGAGCACAGCATATTTCCCACAATGAGGTATGTTAACAATTTCGAACAATACTTTTTTCAAGTAAATTTTATTAGCTGTACAGAGGTGCATGCTTGTATTGTTCAGGATCTGAATTTACCGAACATCAACACACAATAAATAGTAGGTTCAAAAAATCACGAGAATCCAATCCATTCCTAATCACACCACACCATGCTTTCGAAGTAACAACTAATCTATTTAAGTATAACCATACCTCTCTGCCCTATGTTGATCCAAGCGGTAAAGGCAAAACAGTTAAAATATTATATCAATGACAAAAATGAAAAAGTAATGAACATGGTTATGTGGGAAAGAGCAGTAAGAGATAAAATAACTGCAAGCAAAATTATCCATTACAATCTACACAGCTAGCTCCCCCAATACTTTCCTTTCCAGCATAAACAGATAGATTAAGAAGGATGCTTTAGCAATGCTGTAGGTCTAGAGATTGTTATATATTGCCAATGAAAGATATTATATGCCATAGACATTAATAAATCATCATGTTGCGAAAATTCAACGTTGACCATCAATCATTTGATCCTACCTCTGAATGATGTTCCTCGTTCTGTTGGATCACATCGATACATAGCTCGGCTAGATGCATGATCACTTCTAGCTTACGAGTTGATGACACTGCACTCTGTTCGAGGCTTTCTGTATTTGAGGTGAAAAAAATTAAAATTTCCAATTTGAATGAGTACAAAAAAATGCAACATGTAATCACCAAACATCAAAACACAAACATATATTTCATACAAATGAAATACAATTTCCAACTTAATGACAACGCTATGTTTCAAGTCAAATGTAGTAGGCTGTACTATATTGGATATATAGGTCAGGGACATATTATCATTGGATCCTGATTCCTGTCTGAGGTTATACTTTGTAATCGAGTATTTCTCCTCAACTAAAAGTTATATAATTCTGCATTATGAGAAGCCAAATTTGTCTATAACAAAAGACAAATGAATGCTTAACAATAGTGAAATGTTGAAACTTGAAATTCATATTTCATGTCGAGCCACTGCAGGAAGATTTCACATCATAGAAAATGTATGCATGATACATTTTCTACTCAAGTCCAGTTGAGGTCATGCATTCAAACTATCATTAACAATGCAAGCACACCACACAGGAAAGTATAGTAAGTAAATGTATAGATGAAAGATATTTTTTAAGTATTCATCTATCACCCAACTACTTGTATCCTAATTCACAATATGGAATTGGGGCAAATATATATTCATTTTCATATAAAATAAATATTCCAACTCCGTTATTAGTCTACTTCTCTACAAGTCGTGAAACTACTCAAGAAACCTTTTCTGCGATGAAAGAATTTTTGCGTTGATGACATTGACAAATGAGCAAGCGAAAGCTGTTGCTGAATTACTCCTGTATGAGAGTAAAGAACATTCTGAAGATTGCATGGCAGCAAAGAGATTTGAAATTGAAAACAGATTAATTCTGAACTGTAAGGACACCAGTAACCAGTACATATAAAATTGCTGCATTAGCACATCAATTTTGAAATAGGTTGATTTTCCATAATACTTGAAGCAATGATAAGAACCACATGTGTTTTTTAGAGATATCTAATTCAGTCTTGTCAATCTGTTTGTTTAAAACTTGGACTAGCTTGAAATTTAGTGATGCATTCTCTGGTCCCCTGCCCACGCTAGAAATAAATTACTCATGTTTATATACACCATACAATTAGTTGCATTCTTTGCATTGTCACAATATGCATGCATGCAAAATATTTAGTATGAAATGAATGAATGGTTTAATGGTATTCTTATATGATCGGATTTTGTATGAGCAGACAAAATACAATTGAGTTTTGATACACAGGCACATTCCTCTCACACCACAGAAATGCAATATCAATCTGAGCTTAACACCGTCACATACTATGCGCAGTGTTAATGTGATTAGCGACTTCATCTCCCGATTCCTTGCGAGCAGCTTGCAAATGAAGGATTACAAATATGATGCAAATCTATTGGAAGCAGACTAGGGCTTGCATGACAAGCTATGGTCTTGACATATGCCTAATTCTAAGTTACATAAAAATGTTGCATTAATAATCTCATATAGAGTTCACAGCTAACCTATTTCCATATTTTCTAAAAAATTAAACTTCTATTAAAATTATTTTTTTTTACAATTATTGATGAGTTGTGGAATGTACCTTCAATTTTAGCGTATTCCGAAACCCTCGTATAATTCACCAAAGCTGCTTCCTCCAGACAGTGCTGTATGATGCTACGGACGTCATCTTGGGGAACGGGAGTAACTATATCTTTCATCATAACCTAGAAAACAAACAATATATATACATAATTGAGAAGCATCAGCAAGCGATATTCATTTGCAAGGATTATATTTATATTTACATTAAAAAAATTGTAAAACGTCAAAGAATTAAATATAAATATATGACGTATAAAGGTGAACACCAGAATGCGTAAGTTATGTTTTTATTCATCTTTAATTGTATTAATATGACGGCCACGGCCATACAAGATACGGATCCAGTTGGGTTGAGTAAAGTTTCAGAGCAATTTGCAACGCAAGCCTCTAGTGAATACTTAGCTCTATGGTCAGTCAATTCCACAAAGAGATTTGACCCATTCTGTGTGTTTCCCCCCTTAATTCATTAAAGTCTTAGAGAGATTCCTTCTCAAGACTTTCAAGTACATTGATTATCCACTGATGTTTTTCTACTCTGATACACAGAAATATCGTGGTAAATTTTGCATCCAACTCCTATGTAATTTTTGTTTTGATCTAAGCAGTGTTATTAAAACAACAAGGACTTTGTTAAAGCATAAATTAAAATATATTTTTTCTGAACTGAAATAGGAAATTAAACTTATGCTGCACCCTTTAGCATTAAAGCCAAAAATCAGTCCTGAACAATGCATACGAAACCTAGAGGAAATGAGATAATTTACTGTGTTTCAATTCAACCTACTCGTTCTAACAATGACAAAGTAGCTTTCAGAGCTCCTTCTGGCCGACCAAACGGGAAGCAGTATCGGAAGTGCGTGATTTGATGCATGAGGTGGATTTTTAAACGATCTTGAATTTCATTGAACCGCTGCCTCTCGTCTAGAGTCACGGTACCGATTCCGTCCGGTCTGACGTAAAAATGATAGAATTGTTTGTAAATGTTTGCTTCAAGCTTCATGAAAAATAACTAGGTCCCATGATTATACCTGTTACCATGGATATGACTTGCACAAAAAGCAAAACTGTAATGGAGAAGTGTGGGATCAATCATAGTTCCCTGCATAGCACGATCAAGCAAATCTAGAGAAAAAGAAAAAAAGGTTGGACAATAATACAATGCTCACATTTGTATGACCAGAAGAGGTGCTAGGCTTTGCCCGGTGATATATGGGCATTAAAATTGGAATATATGCACAATTCAACATTTTACTCGTTCTGGAAGTATTTAAATTTGACCCCCAACTCCCAAAGGATACACAAGGATACAATAAACAAAACAAGAATATACATAGATATGATAATGTCTTTCTCTCTAAAAAGGTGAAAAACGCCTTTGAGGAAGGGCTGTGGAGCTCAATTCTCTCTCAGCTCATTTATGAATCGCTAATTTCAACCACAGATACATCATTACAGTCAAAAGGCATATAGTGACCATGTGAAATGTATTGGCTTTATATAATCACATTATATATCAGAGATTGTATATCAGAGATTGTAAAGCATTCTACTCTAACCTCCACTTATCTACTCACTTCCTACTCATGAAAATGTCAATGGTTACATCCAAATACTTAGAACCCACTTTATATATAGATATAAATTGGCAAACTGTACAGCCTTAAATAGGACACTCGTCTCTGTAAACAGAACGCCATCGCTACACTCGTTGCACTCTATCTTCCGAATTGCACCAAGGTGCTTTGGAGCTCTCGTGTGGTTTATATTGTTTTGCCCTTATAAGATGTAGGTTTCAAAATTTACCTGATAAATAGCAAAGATGACGATGACATCCTCGCACTCCGTATCTTGCACAATATTCGTCAAGAACGAACACTTGTCCAGGAGAGAACCAGCCCTGTGGAAATATTGAAAATTCTCATAATATTATCAAACTTGAAATCGCGAAAGAAAATTAATTACTGGAAGTGAATAGAAACCTTACCAGACATGAATAGGAATCATTTAGTCTGTGATCCAACGTCAATCTTTGAACAAGTTCGAACAGGCTCGAATGATCGTATTTACATGGATCGGCAGATATGAATTCATCCATTCCATGCTTGCGTGCTCTGTCGGCATCTGGCATCACAGAAAATAGCATGAATGTCAGGTAAAGTGACCACCCTTGATAACTACCCACATTAGTGATGCTTCACAATAGGTTAGAACGATTCACTCATTATTTTAGAGGATAAAAATGAATCAAGCCCAGATATTTTATGTATTCTATGTAAGTAAAGTAACACCATAGTTTATCAAGTAGCTCATGATGTGAATTTCAACACATAGAACTTACAAAACTGTGATATAGGAGCATCAAGTTGATTCTGTTTATTGGGTCCAGCGCTCAACTTTTGCACTTGCGTCGGCGGGACTGGTTTATGTGACTGACCAGTGGCGCGGTACATGGCTTGGACCCACAGTATCCGGTCCTGTTCATCATCGCTGAAAAAATTATGCGCAGGGTCAAAAACTGAAAATGATAGTTTTTGTGACAATTAATACAATATTCTAACCACCTGGCGAACATGACACTGTCCCCGGCTTTGACAGCGTTGAAGAATACCCTGCCACCCTCGTGACCTGGTTCGGGGTCAGTATAGTCCACTGTGAACCCATCTAGCTGCATCATTTCACTTGCTTCTGATTTTCGTTCTTGATAACTGCACATTGCGAATGTGTATTGAGAAACCTGTTGATCACAAGCAAAAAGATGAAGAATATTTAATTTTTCTTCTAAAACTCGCAAAGATTATTATTTACCTGAACGAGAACAAAATATCTCTTCTTCCATTTTTTCCACACTGTACGCCCTTGAGCCCATAAATAACCGCACTGCTTCATGTTCTGTGGACGATCCATTTTCACAACCAGTTTTATTTTGATCTGAAATATAGCAGTACAACTATCAAATACCTAACATAAAACAATTTAGAGATAAGATTCTTGTAGAAGTCATATATGCTGTAATTGTGATTAAATGAAGGAGTATGATATTCTGATAATCCAGTATGCAATGAACATATAGAAACTGTCACATTTTTCCACATTTAAAACACTTGTGACTTTTCCCAATTCCAAGCTCAAAGCAATGTGCCCACGTCAATTTAGTAGCAATTACAGGTCTTTTACACTTCATATTTCAAAATAAATGAGTAGAAATGTGAAATGGAGGCACTGGTACAGGACAGTAAGTTTTCTTGGTATGGTATGTAGGGCTGTTAATTTCCATCATTTTCAAAACTGGTTATAACTGGTACAAAATCTTACCAGTCAACCGTTAATTTTATACTTTTATTAGTGGATATTTCATTATTCATTATCTTTATTATATGGTTCTAAATTGACGAAAAACAAACCAATTTTTAAACGCAGTACTGATACTCAAATGACGAGTTTGTCATACCAAGATATTTATTGTTGATTCGTGACACGTACCGGCAGTGCATTAATGTCACAATTAATCATTACTGATGCACATTATGTTTTAAACGTTTCAACGGTTAACATGGTTAAAATTTTAACGGTTAACTAATGCTTTCAACAGCTAAGATTAACCATTGACCATTTAACAGCCCTAATGGTTGGTTTGAAAACACAAAATGAAATAACACGGTACCTGCTGATCGTTACTGTTCTTTGGAACTTGCATTGGATACCATTCGGGAGTTTTGGGGCCATTTGGTGTTGGATGAAGAACAACCTGAAAAAAAAATATATATATATATATTGGAGATATACATTCCATCTGTGCTTGGTTCCAAAACAGAATTTTTCAACTGAATTGTACTTGTCAGGTGATGTCAAAGTTGAACAAATGTTAAAATTCAGAATTTTAAGTTTTCAGGATTAATTTTGTAAGTAACTGAAACGCTTCAACTAACTCCTGTAAGAACATGTCGTTTTGGTTATAAAGGCTTGAATGCAATATTAACTATTTTTGACTAAAAAGTTTGTAGATTTTTGTAGGTAACGGCCGCGTTTATGAAAAATTAAAGTTTTTTAGTTGTAATGATGCTTTTTAATGAGAGATATGATGACTAACAGGGCAAACATGTGTGATGTCTTTGGAAAAAGGTTGGGAAGAATGCACATTCGTTTCACTACAATTGAAAAGATAGTAATGAAAAGTGAAGTATAATAAAGTTTCTAAATTTTTTTTCTTCCTTTCATGGATGATCACAGAGGTACCTGAAAATTTAACATAATCATCACATTTCAGTGTCCACTCGAGTGTTGTTGAAGTCCAATCAATTAACTCAATGGGCTGTCGAATTGCCCAGCGATAATTGAAAAATTTCAGGAATCAAAACAAATTCCACTATAGTGTAATGAAGCATGAATAAAATCAATAATGTTGGTCGAGGAAAATAGGGAATATTGATTGGAGGCATTGATAGGAATATTGATCAAAATGGACAGTAGAAAACACTTGTCCAAGTGTGTGTAGAGAGAGAGAGGGGATCAATAATAAGTTGCCTATATGAGGGATACAATTGCCAGATGGATAAGTGGATTAATGAATAGAGAAAAATCAATGAGTGCAGAGTTCGTGTACATGTAGGAAAAAGTTACCAGCTGAATGGATGTAAAGTAAAGCAATATTAATATTAAATTTCCAATAATCTTTTAATTTTTCCACCAAATAATCCTTTACTCCTAATTATATTTTATAAGCTTGCAGAAAATCCCCTTCAGTTCATTAAAAATGTTGAGGACAAAAAAATTACCTTTCCAAGCTCTTTATCATCAATGGACAACATTCCTGTACTCTCAGTGAACAACTTGACCTTCACAACAGGCAGTGGATGTGATGTTGAAAAGTCCCCTTGTGTGTCCCATCTGAACAAAATCAGTTCCATTCAATAATTGTTTCATCAATTGATGATCTTCTTCCAATATATGAAATAATATTATAACCAATATCAACATTAAATGTTTAAAACACAACCTATTACACATACCAACCATGCTTTAAGGTATATACAGTGAACAATTTTTTTATGAAAATAAGAATTGTGATTGTATTAAAGTAACCGAAGAATCCAAATCTAGCTTAGAAATCTACAATGGTGGGATTTTTCTAATCTTAATATGACATTTTTTCCTAAATCAGCAATCCTGTTTATAACTAGTGATGACGTACATGATCATTTGCTTGTATTTGCAAAAATGAATATAATACGTTAATTGTTCAATTCATGGAAACCCCAATGAATCAAACTGCAAGTACATTGTCCTAGACAACAGGGCTGTGTGTTCATTTCCGACCGCTAACATCTCAGTTCTCCACCTCAGGTCATGTATATTTATTTATTTAACTGTATTATGATATCACAGCAAAAGCATACATTGTGTGTGTGGATATATATTTTACTACATAATCAATTCTAAGTATACCGGAGCTGATGACAGAAATAAATTTATATTGGATTAAATTCAACTGAAAATGAAGTGAAGAATCCAAAGTGGTACCCATGAAGGTAGATCCAATTAATGGAAGCAGAATTGTGTTCTTTTCATATAAGCCTTCATTAAGATTGATAACTATAATATGATGTTATTGTCATCTGCAGAAGAAAATCTTCTTCATAATTATGCAGAGCTTCTAACATATAAGTCCCCTGTGTATCGGGGACAGATTTCTCCATTATCAAATCAAAACATCATTAGGACTGACACGTACAATCTTTTTTGACAATTTGCATCCATTATAAAATTATGAACATATAATGAATCCTTACGATGGCTTGGAAGCTTCTGCTTGATCTGTCTGCAATTTTTCACCTCCTTCCACTTCCATCGTACAATAAACAATCTTATTTGAAGCAAGGGATTTCAGGCCTTGTGCTTCTATCACTACAACCTAGTCGAGAAAATATGAATTGATAGAGAAATATGATAAAAAAAAATGGTGTTCTAGGCAGTAGTATACAATAGGAAATGGAAATTACACAAAATTGTATGAATTTTCAAAAAAAAAGGATTTCCCCCTGATATACAGCAGGTAGAAATATTTCACTTTTGAAAACAGTCTGATTGTATATGGTTGTGAATTTATTGACATAGTATGGGAATGACATATGTTACATATTTACCTGGATACTAAGCTTTGCTTTAAAGACATAAATACTAAATAGATTGACATTTATTGTAGTATGACGATAGATTAGAACACACCAGCATTATATGTAAGGCCTGCTTTCACTTGGCAATATATTTCAATTTATTTCACAGAGAGGATCATTCTCACCTCGAGTGCGAATGATAGCACAACGTCAGATTTCGACAGCGTGTTGTCATCTTCTGACGTCTGATCGGACATTGCAGATATAGGAAGACGGGTGAAACGGAGTGGATAGGACTTCTCTGAACCCCTGGACACAGGAAGTGATTCCAGGTTGGACATTAGAAGGCTCACCTGGAAGAATGGAAATTGCAATTTCAATATAATATGCTGATGATGTGATAAGACAAGCTCCACAAATACTAGAATAGTTCAATCATTGTGGACTAAGGTATCTTTCTAGCAAAATTGACTTTTCAACCAATGACAATTTGCGCATAAATAGCAGCCTTGATGCTGAAATACATTCATTCGGCAAACTCACGCGTTTTAGGTTTGTTTTAATATAGCTGTGCGGAATTCGCTATATCAAAACAAACCAAAAACGTGTGAATTTGCCGCGTACGTGTATTTCAGCTTTTAAGGTGGAAAAAACAAAGGAAGTTAAATATATTTTGTGAGTTTGACTGACCATACAGTTGAGTTACTCACAATCTGTGAAACTTTTTGAAACGCAAATGGATTTGACAGTTTTCCATAATACAATGAGAAGAGGAGTATATAAATATATATATATATATATATGAGTTATATAAAAAAAATAAAATAAAAAAAGGAGAAGAGGAGTAAAACACACATAACTAATGCAATCTGGGTATTTCCACCCTTGCCGTTGCTGAGAGTTTACAGACAGCTTCATGTGTGAAGTTCAAACTTTTGCTTGGGGTTGGAATGTTAATTTTTTTTTACACTTGAGCAAAGTTTCTGGCAGCAATAGTTCACCAACCACATGACCATAAGATTGATTGCCCCCACACATCCACAAAACATAACATTCAGTAAGCGATTGACCTCCTGAATAGACTCACTCGCTGAGTATTAATATTATAATCAAGCAGGTTTATTTGATAATGTGTATTACTTTCCACCTTTCCAGCATTCATAAAAATTCACAATGAAATCTAATATTAAAATTCTTACATATTTTGCCATCATAACAATATCCATGGCCTACAGGGAAAATTCCATACACAACATGGTGGTGTATACATGTATACATGGTGGTGTA
>JAUELA010142935.1:0-14398 GCA_031471845.1 Boltenia villosa | reverse complement strand
TCACCTCGACGGAATCGTTCAGTTTTTCAATGCACTCGTCAGGACAGACGAAGATCTGATATTTGAAGAAAACATAACATGTAACACACACAATTAGAGGATTATTTTGTGAAAGTTTCGGGAAAAAACCACTTGCCTGTATACCGAGCAGAGTTGATGCAGAAAGGTTTTTAAGCTGAATAACATCGTCCGTTGCCGTTACGTTGAATGCAGTTAATTCTTCATTTGAAGTAGAGTTGAGATCAAGAATATGGAATCTAAAACGTTTAAGAGAAGAAAGTTGTGTTTTATGAGTGATTTGTGTTTTATGATCAAGTTGATTGAGTTGAGGGGCAACTTCCAAGTCCGATAGTACTAACCCTAAACCAAGTACTAACCCCAATGCTAACCCTATTTTGCCAATTTCCCCAGCTCTGCACACGTTACATTTTTAACGTGGGCCTGCAGAAATATATTAATTATTATAATATTAAGATGTGTGAAACAAGGAAATAGATTTTTGCAACTTTCTTTCACAACTGAGCAGATGCATAGTAATATGTATACTTTCTTAGTGCAAACATGATAAAGATACTGACGTGTGCTGTATTGACGTAGTTTGATTGTTCGGTTTCCACGTAATGTTTACTCTTCCGTCCGCGCTACATTCTTTTGCAACAGTACTCAGTATTGTTGGAGAGCCGTAAACTAAAATGAAAGTAATAAAAGTCACATTGTAACAAGACATTTATATATATGAAGGCAAACTAAATGGGTGCAAAGCGTCTAATTTTGGTCAAAGTATAAACTTTCTGAATGTTTATGGTGTAAACATAATGCGTAAATGAATGCGTAGTTGTATAAAGTATGAAACATTACAACTAATAATAATTGTCACACCCTGCGTCGGACGATTAAATACCTGAGAGCTCAATATCATTTTCTTCCATTTTCGTTATGGCTGATTCTCCAACATGATTGACAGCTCGACAGGTGTACGTTCCCTGATCTGTCAGTTTTGCATTTTCAACATGAAGGTTGGCTTCATATGATGTATTTGTCTGGTAAACTCCACTCTGTGTGCCACGAGGTACTGTAATAGCGTCCCTGTACCATTTAACGGAAGGAGTTGGGATCCCATCCGCGGTACACTTGGAGAATAGTGAACCAATGGTTACTGGAGATGACATGGTGGTTGGAGATAGACTCGAAATTGTTGCGTTTACTAAAAACAAAATCATTAATAGGTTCTCCAATTTCCGTTGAACCGAACACTGTTGCTCAGAAATTACAATCTTTTATATTCACAATTCATGTTAAACAAAGAGATTCTCACCATGAACTATGATGTTCATATTAGTCTTCTTTTTGTATGCATTCGATATAGGAGTTGCGATGAAAGTGAACTCTCCATTGCTCGATTCATCTGGTTCGATTGTGAAACTAATGGTTTTATTTCCATCGATAGTTTTTGTTTGAAATGGCGTTAGATTGTTTGGTTCGTACGCTTCGACCGTAGTTGTCGGGTTCTCATCAAACGTTGTTATGGAGATTTCCAAAGTAGCTTTATTACCTTTAATCACCTTCATTTCGTTCACAATAGGTGATATTTTGATAAGATCTGTAACAAAGTATTTATGGAATAATCTAACAAAGAAAGAATTCTACTCCAGTTCTCATTGATTATTCATTTATAATATTAAATGTTGAAATAAGTTTTTACTATATTACCTTGATTGCAATTCCCTCCAAAATATCCTGCTTGACATATGCACTGGCATCCAATACTGAAGAAGCATTTCCCGTTTACCTTCTCACATGATTGACAAGGATTTGAAACTAGAAGAAAAATAAGAATAAGGATTTGACAATATTGTTGAATAGTCACAACCTAATGGTAATCATATAATTTACAGTTTGATCTGAATGGAACGATTTTCTTTTAAAAATATGTCACGTGCATATTGCAGGATTTTTGAATCCAAACGACCACAAATGCTATGGAGGATATATTTATAAATGCGTCTAGTCCTCTTTTAATCTCGTAATAATTGGACGAGAAAATTATTTTCTAATAAAAATATGTGCTTTATTTATTTCATATATAATCACTGATCACATGTGTGAATGTTGATAGTCATTACAACATCATACCCGGTACTTCGCAGGTGTAACCTTGTGATGAAGTACATTCTGAATCTCCCCAATTAAAATTGTTCCAACTTCCGCCATTTTGCTGTGAACTGTACCATGTTGTCATGAGCATGTAGCTACCACGACCATCGGGTCTGCCTGAAGCCCAGGCTGAAAACCCTTCATTTGATGACATTGGAATCCTTGTTGAATCCAACCATCTCCACTCGGACACGTTCCTCCCACCAATCCAGATGATTAATATCTCCGACACATCGTAGATCGATTTTGCTGATTCGACGAGAAAATCATGAGTTTCCTGATCCTTTACCATCGTCAAGGAACCACCGAGGTTTGAGCAAGTTGAGTTCGCTTCAGCGAAAGATTTCTTAACGTAGAGATTTATGTGATATTTGCAGTTTCCGTTTTTGAAAAATACTAGATCTGAAATGAAAAAAACAAATAAATGATCGTGCTGCGGCCCACGAGCTTTGTAACGAAAAAAAAAACGAAACAAAACTTACTTTCACAATAATTCCCTTCATATGCATCTTCGCACAGACATTGGAAATATGGAGGCGAAGATATCGATGAACAACTTCCTCCATTTCCACATGGATAAGAAGAACAGTAGCTAACACATTCGTAGTTGGGATATTCATTTGTGAAACGACAAACTTTGTCACTGCTACACGGAGATGTATCACAAGGATCTGATAAAAGAATTGTGTATATACAATAAAGCATGCTACAATGGTAATGCAAAATAGATTAAAAAAAAATACATCCACTTAAAGCTGTGGCATGTTCAATTGAAGTAATCGAACATGTTGTTTGAAATTGTGACAGAAAAAACGTCAATTACATTGTAATCAATAGAAAAATGCAATAAGTTTACCTGTCTCGCATTTACTTCCTACATAACCAGGATCACACGAGCATTTATACCTTGAACCAACGACCGAACATGTTCCTCTGTCTGAACAGATGTTTGGACTGCACTGTCTATTTGAAATAGCTGTAAATATAATTATTACACAACTAAATAGAGTAACTGATCATTATTTTAAATGTATTATTTTAAATAAGTGCTTTACGTACCTATTTGACAAACAAACGGGTCTTCATCACTGCAAGAAACATCAGCCCACTGCCAACCATGGGTTTCATATTTGACCAAACAATTCTCGTGATTTCCACCATTCGGTTCTCCATCCTGACCAGAACCGCCCCTGTAATTCAAATAAGGTTAATTGATATATGATATGTAATTCACAGAGACAGTGCGAGGACAATGGTTATGATTCGAATTATAACATGATTCCACGGTTCATATAATGTGACGTGAAATAATGCATCAACTGTTACGGAACTATGTATACGTCTTTGTTCAAAATGATTGAATGTTGATTCAAACAGACAAGCAGGAAAGCAAGTTTCGTAAATGAGAACTCACCAGTTTTTGTCATCTGTTGAAATACTGGCTCCATCTCCCCAAACCCACTCGCCTTCTTCAACTTTATCATTTCCACTGGTCCAATACGCATCTTTATTATTTCTGGATAGATATAAAGGAAATAAATTTAAAATTTTTATATAAGTAATAACTTATTCACAAAATAATAGATCACTGGTTGAATTTTTCATTCCACAAATCGCAACTTGTTTCTTTTGTAATTCATTGCGTATTCTTATTTTCCATTACGTTTTATTAAATTATTGGTTTTTGGAAGCCTTTTGACTTCTGAATATAAACCATGTACATTTTTGTATTGTTTATATTTGCTGATCGTGACATATATTTTTTTTCAAATAAGATGGAAGAATTCTATTCATATTGTTTACAAACAGTCTTTTAAAATGTCGGAAATTGTTGATAATTTCATTTCCAATCTTTCCTTCTCCGATGGATTATTTTACAGGTCCTATCACATGTAAGCATTGACGAGCATACGAACACTTTATTCACAAATCTATTGATAGCCTAACTAACGGAAAAATAATTGACCTGTTACTGAGCTCCGTCGTCATCGCATTGTCGATATCTTGTGTTATGATTTCAACAAGTTCTAGATTTCTTTCACTGCATGTAGCTTTAGCATCAATGAATTTTTGTTTTAACTCGGAACCATCATCGTTGTAAGCGAAGAAAATCAGTTCGAGGTTGGAGACAAAAATAACTGAATTAGAATCTGTATAGAAATAAAAAAAATAATAATGTTTAGAAACCTAGACTCTAGGTCCTAGAGGAATATTACAGTGACGGATGAACCTATCCAACTGATTCGTTCTGAACAACAACCAACAATCTAAATAACGTGAAGTAACAATCATTTATTATGCCGACCTGATTGACAAATGTAGTTTCTTGTGGAGGAGCAAGGAACATCAGCCCATTTACCACCATATGCATTGACAGCCGTAGTACAATCTACACCAGCATCTGTTCCCTCATTGTAATTCCTAGCGTTACATAACAACATGAATTATCGAATTTGTATGGATGTACGTCATTAATAGGAACACGTTATTTATTTGCGCTGCAACGTGGGTTGGATAGAAACAAGAAATCCAGATAGCTTAGTTAGTTGATTCATGGTTATCCTGTTGGATTTCGATTAGCTTTATAACATTCTTTCGTAATCATTGCGAAAGAATTGAACATGACGTTTTAGTACGGTTAAGAACAAACCAGTCTGAATATCCGAGAGGTGTTCCATCATTCCACATGCAATCTGTAAGACTGCTCGAGGAACATGTCAGTCCAATGTAATAATGTTTCCCTGTAGTGTCACTGAAGAGAAAATAAAATCAATATAAAAGTAGAAATTCTGCTTTCACCATTATTTGTAGCTTGCACAAAAACAAGTTTCACAATCATTCTTAATGTTAATACTCTTTTTGTTAATAAATGACATGAACTCAAATAATTTTGGAACGCTAATTAGCGTTCATAGAAGTGTGAGTAAGTGATAAATTTAGGATCCAGAATTTCAATCTGGATATATTAGAAATAACCTTCACCTCCTCGATGCATTAACCTACAAGCTTGAAAATGTTCCAAACTTTCACCTTATCAGTGCTTTAACAGCCGCATTCATTATCTCGTCCTTGATTTCAACGAGCCATGAATTACGATCTTTGCACGCTTCTTTAGCTGCATCGTTATCAAGTGCAATGTCGAATCGCTCAAGTCTGTAGATTCCTGCAATATGTTTTTTATCGGGATCTGCAAAAATGTTTGAATGAATTTTGTCGTGCACATAAAAATCATTCGCTCGCTAATTCATTTAAATTTGAAACTTAGTTGACACAGCAACACTAGAAAGGAAATAAGGGGTTCCGTTAGGTGTAAATTTACTGAGATATGATACATTGCATGGTGTATTATACGATGCAATATAAAAAAATATATACTCAACATTCAATGTTCGAAGAAAATTCTATCATTCAAAATTAATTCAATTCACAAGGATAAAACAACCTTATCCAATCTTGGTAATTATTTGAACTGCTTGATTATTATAATTCCAAAGAAATGTTACAGTTGGAAATTCCGATAATGTCGGAATATTATAGGAAATTCACCAACCTTGAGCATTGGATGTTGTAAAACATGTGATCACGACGCTCAAAATAATCAGAAAAGGTTTGCTCATTCTGATGAATCTGGTAAATGTATGGCGAATATATGTTTCTTTGCAATAATATGAAAAATAAAGAGATTCTCCTAGTTCTCCATCATCTATTAAATTTAAGTGCTTGAGCAAGAAAATCATATAGTTAATCTCTCAGTGTAACAATAGTTCAATAAACTTTATAATTATATTATTTTTTCTAATTAGGAGAGAGCTGACTGTCACTGTATATTATGTTATATTACAAGCTATTTCAAGACCTGAAAACAGACTGCTTCCATGAAATCTGTTATTACAACTGCATGACAGAGCTTAAAATTTGCGGAAGAATGAAATATTTCCCAAATAATCATCTAACAATAGAGTGAGTACTATAGAGCAAGTTTTTATAATAAACTGATAAATATTTAATATATATTTTATTTAAACTATTACAAACTATCTTGATTCTTCGACCGACAACAATAGTAAAAACACACCGAAGACAGTACGACCGATTTTGATCGCTTGCTTATAAAACTTCTCTCTGTACCTGTTCTAACAACTGGATATGACCGATCTGCCAGTCAACGGTAGCTAATGTTTGTGACCTGCTCACTCTCTCCGCTTGTGTAATTATATTCCCATACTGATGCCAACATAGCACTGCACCAAAGTGAAAGTGGTTACTCCCACGAATGTGTACAATAACGATTTATCGACTTTGTAAATATTTGTTTAGTTTCTCGAAGAAGGAACCATCTTGTTCTGATAACACATTTAATATTTTACTACCAGATCCGTTGCGACCTCTCAATTAAGGCAACTTTCAAAATTTGATTTAGTGCTAGTTTGTCATAAACGAGACACCCTACATTTTGTTACACAGTATTTCGATGCAATGTCATTTCCTATCAAGTTTTCCAGATCTAAATCTATAGGGAGAATATAATACAATGTGTTGCTTAATAGCCTATTATTTTTTTTTAATTAAAACAAAATTGAATAACCTAACTTTTAAAAAATTTAACTGGCGAATCAAACCTTGAAAATATTTTTTAATCTCGATTAGAATTTATATTCGAGCTGTAAGGATGTAAAAGAGAGCAACAGTAAGTGATAGGTATGATGCCTCGGCGAAATAGAGAGAAGAAATGCGATTAATATTGTAGAAACGAAGACTTTTCGCTTGCGTAACAAGAAAAACATGCATCTGGATATCAACACAGCTTGGATTACCTCAAAAACTGGACCATATTAATTCCCCCAGTATAATTAAACTATCCCCCACGCCCTCCCCACATCCTTATTCACCCATTCGCGATTATATAATAGCGACGAAAAGTTCGCCCTGGTATGAAGGGAAATTATTAGTATACACAGGAACCCCACCCACTCTTGCTTGCTTGGGATCCCATTCTGTTCTATTCAACTTCTCTGGTATCTAAAAAAAAGGGTTACGGTCTTTCTTTATTCAGTAGGATCTAGCTTCCCTACTAACGTGTGCCCTATATATACAAGTGTGTGTTAAGATATGGGTGGTAGAGGACAACTTTTTTTTTCTTGTGTGTCAATGGTGGATAACGTTGAAGGATAAAGTAAAGAAAAAAGATAATGAAAAAAAAAAAATAGAGATGAAAAAGGGTAACGGTGTGGTTTTATTTTAATTGGTAGTTTTTATAGACTTTGAACCTCTTTTCTGCCTTTTAAGTACTATGATTATTATTTTTTTGTCCATTAATCAATAAAGTGAATAACAAAGAGGAAATACCATCACATAATCGGAACCCTCGGGGTCGGCAGGGGACGAGTCCGACTCCGAGGGATATGATGATAACAGGCGCCCATACCATCTGGTGTACATCGGTCATTCGGCGAAAATGTACCCGGGCGAAAGTTAATATAGTCAGGTGAACCTGTCCGAACTAGTAGCCGACGAAAGTTAGTAGCTCAGGTACAAAACGCCAAAAAATGGCTGCATTTTAAGATATATCACATGGAATTCAATTTGAAACATTATTTATTTCGACACTTCATCAATCTTAGAATAATTAGTCATATATAATGTGAAAACTTTAACTAGAGACGAAAAAATGATTACAAAAATGCATAGACACGAAATTAAATGCAAGGAAAGAAGTTATTGATTTCAAGAACTTCACGCGTTTGAACCATTCTCGACTATAGTTGCATAAACAAGTCGGAAATAAAATGTCTTGAATTTTTTTTTAATATGAATTGATCAACTTTGATCATGTTCCGTGATTTGCATGAAATGAATATGAACAGAAAAGTACATATGTTAATTACCTTTATTTACTATCGTTGGATCCGATAACGTTCTTTCAGTCTGTTTAACCGTCGCTTTAGTGGCTTCAACTGGAAGACCAATCAATCTCTGTAATTACTTCCGTAGAGTCATTCAGATTTCTGAGACATTCGTCAGGACAGGCAAATACCTGATTTAAATTTACTCAAAAATTCTGAGATGATTGATTGATTTCCTGTATGTAGTACACTCTAGATGACGGAGGATTTGTTAGAAAAAGAAACTGAACCTCGTTGTTTGTTGGAGTCACGTTCAGGTTGATATAAAAATTGGAAGTAGAGTTGAGTTCTTTGATGTAAAATCTAAACAAATAATATAAACCATGAATGAGAGATATTTGATCCAATAACGTTATGTTGGGAATGTTTATTGTTGGTAATTTCATTTGATGTAACGAAAAGATGAAAGGTTTCAATACGAAACCAGTTTCGGGAAGAGGAAAAGAAAATCGATTGAATACCGCGAAAATAGAAATAATATATAATTCACAATTAATCAATATGAGGCAAAGTAATCACACTTTCGGTTACGATTATGGCGATAAATTTATATGAATATAACATTCCTTCTCTAGTTATTCAATTACGTCAATAACGTACGTGTGCTGAACAAATATTGATTTATCGTTCGGCTTCCATATAATGTTCACTCTGCCGTTCTGGGCTACAACGAAGTGACGTAGTGTTAAGAATTGTAGGAGGGCAATAAACTAAATAAACGTATATTAATAAATGCTAAAATATTAATCATAAATTTCAAAAAAATGTTTTAGTAACAAAAATGACAACGATATGATATATTCACACTACTTGTTTTATTTAACAAATCCATAAATTCACTATAATATCCAAACTCTTAGACGATTGAAGACTTCCTTTTACATTCAGATAAATATTTCAATTGCGAACCTAGTTTCCTCATTATTTTGAATGAAATCTTTAATATCACTTCACGTCAAAAATGTTCTCACCTTTATCACAATTATATCCAAAATATCCTGCATGACATACGCACTGGCATCCGATAATGTTCCTTTCCCATCACATGGTTTACAAGGATCTGAAACTAAAATGCAAAATGCAAAAATAGCTTCTTCCGACGAAGCGATATCAAACATCGAACGATATGAATTTAATAAGATGTGAAAAAGAGACAAGTCACATATTTGGCCAATCACCTAAAAGAGTAGGCCAACTTCCCTATTCAAGAATAGTTAGGTTAAATCATATTCACAAGGAATTTACAGTAATGTAATCATAATTATAATGATTATCAATATTCCAACAAATGAACGAATTCGCCAAAATAAGTTCATTCGTCACAAACATTAAATGCAATAATATATCATTGTACAGTCCACGCAAAAATGGGATCATCGAAGTATGAAGGTGATTCTTCCGATGGCGGGTTCCCTTGGAAAAAGTGAAAGTGAAAGTTTTTCTTCCTTTTCAATATACAATCTAAAATGCTGAATCATATTTCAATGTAAGTTTTAGATGCAAAAAAGTAAAATATTAACGTTACTCGTTACTAACTACTCTAGGTAATTAACATTAAACACAATATTTAAATTCGAAACATAATAATCATCGATGCTATCTCTACGATTTAGCCGATCTAGGATGCTCCAATACTGACAAAGTTAACAAAATATGTCCGACCATAATATTGCGACGACCTGGTAATTGTGATGCGAGTTCAATACAATTTTACGCTTTTATTACACGTTCCATAAACAGTAAGGTAATGAAATTTTAACTTGTAATCCTATTTGTAATCATATGATTATATTTGAAATCTAGGAGATTTTCAACATGTAACATATTTGCGACATCTTTACATGGGTTCTAGGAAAATCTCCCCCGACAACTGCCGCCGGACAATTCCCACTGGACAATCTGTCAAAATCTATTATCTTCAACGATATAAAAGATAAATTAACTGGAATGTCTGAATTTCAAGTTAACATTGAAGGTTCTAATCTAAAGTTTTTCAAAAGAAAGTTGTGTAAATAGAAGATAATCTTTTGTATAGAAAGAAACTTGATTGTGATTAAAATACCTTTCAACAATATATTCTTTATACAATGTTAATTTGAAATATTATTTATAGTTTCAATGAAAGATAAACCTAAAAATACCTATGTTAACTACAGTTATTTGTTGTTGCAGGATCCGCTAATGCTCTTGCATCAACATTTTCTTGTGTTTGTTTCACAGGTTTATGTCTCCTGCTGTTATAAATTAAATTTTCTAAAATGGAATTCAATGAGCAATAAATTGCAAACTGCGCAAAATGTAACAAAAAAAACTTTGGTTGTTGCAACAAATTTATGAACATTAATATTTTATTATCAGTATTTTTACTGACGTTCATTTATTCTAGAAAATAAAAATAAATTTATTATCTTTCATTTCATGTTTTTAAGTGATTTCATTTTATTTATATTTGTCTGCTTATCATTCTCTAACAAATAAAAAAGGGAGTGGGGGTGGAGATTATACATAATATCCAAATTACTCGAAAATTATTAAAACATTGATCAAATATAGTTCAACCAATGCTTCAAAATATAGCTTACTGCATATATCTATTCACCTTATTGGTCCATTAGATTCATCTGCGAGTGATACCACGATTTGACGTGTTGTAACTGAATCGGGAACTAAGTGTATTGGTTCATGTCAATATAGTAATATTTACATGCTGTTGAAGTGACAACATTATCGAAAGAAAGCTCAGCACTCTTCTGTAGTTCACATTGTTGTCGGTTGGTGAATGAGAAAGCAAAAGTTAGCCTAATATTAGGTTAAATGTATATTATATTCATATTTCATAGTAACCACATACATATACACCGAACCATCCTTCAATGCCCAGTTTCTTCCTAAATAGTTGTTGCTCTTAATTCGCTGATCCGTTCCATAGTTGTTGACGTCACACGAAGGCGTCTCCAAGATATTCTTCATAGAAAGTTCCTTTGATGTTTGATCTGTGATGTGTCACAGTACATTTGTGAATGTAAATTAATTTACTAAAGTCAATTCAGCAGTTGAAAAAGTTTGAAATCCTTGACATCGCTATAGCGAGATATTCTGTTCCCTCTTCTAGATCACTTTCTGCAGCGGCCGATTTGACTTTGTCGATATCATCGATTCCGAATGATTCATTCGTGATTGAAATATGCCCCAGTTTGAGGACGACCAATAAACAACTAAAAACAGGAGTGGGGGTGAAGATTATACATAATATCCAAATTACTCGAAAATTATTAAATCATTGATGAAATATAGTTCAATCAATGCTTCAACATCTAGCTTACTGCATATATCTATTCACCTTATTGGTCCGTTAGATTCATCTGCAAGTAATACCACGATCTGACGTGTTGTACCTGAATATACTGATGACGTAACAAGAGAAGGAACGAAGTCCGGACCTGAAACAGAATGAAGCTGTTGAAATAAATAAATTGCAGCTGAAATTAACGATTTATGTTTTTTTTTTAACAAATCTCAGACACCTGTTCTTCCTGAAATGCAATGAATCGTTAGGTGCAGTTCTACTTCCCGATCCTGCACAACTTATAGCATCGACGTTGTAAATCTGTGGTAGAGTGTCCATGGGAAGGTAGTACAGAGTTAATTCTGGATTTACCTGAAAAAGTAAAGATCACATTTTGCAGTCAATGAAATTAAGTTCATGCTATATAAAAATTATATAACGAACCCGAGAAACCGTAAGTAATAGTGCAGGTGATATTTGATCCAATAACGTTATGTTGGGAATGTTTATTTGTTGATAATTACATTTGATGTAACGAAAATCTCAAAGGTTTATAGCCTAGCTACGATTTCTTTAACCAGTTGCTGGTAGAAGGAAAACTAATCGCTTGAATACCGCAATATATAAAAAATAAATGCATTGTTATATATATATATCATTAGTCAATACGGGGCTAAGTCACACTTTCTTGTGATCTTTCTGTCTATAGCTATTTAATAGCGTCATTAATAACTTAAAGGTGAAAAACAAATATTGATTGATCGTTAGGCTTCCATGTAATGTTTACTCTGCCGTCTGGGATAAAAGCAGGTAACGTAGTGTTAAGTATTGTCGAAGTTCCATAAACTAAACGAAAGTATATTGATATTTTTTAATTGCTAAAAAAATGTCATAGTGATAATACTGGCAGCTGGATAATACACCTAAAATACTCTTTCCCGAACAAATCTAAGCATGTTCATGCATTCACTATGATACCCTAACTATTCGCATTAGAAGTTCATTTGATTTAGGATCAAACTTTCAATTGCGATGCTAGTAAACCACCACCCACCACCTCGGTATCTAACAAAAACAGCACAATCTTCGTTCTTATTGCCTCCATCATCAGGCGACTTGTTTCATGAAAAAATATAAAGTGTTTTAAACGAATGTTCAACCCTACTTAAATAAATCTCTCCAACGTATGACTAGCAATTCAATATTGATATGATAATTTAATATTTTATTGCCATAATCTTGTGCGACTTGTCTCTAAGCCAACTATTTTATCATGGATGGGTAAATTGTATTTCGAGTATTTACTTTGATTTGAATCCAGGAGATTAGACAGCAGGAGCAAGCAATCTGTTGAATTAGTGTTAGCTGGTCATAAATAAGCGACCTTATATTTTGGTACGAAGTTTTCTAATGTAAAGTCATTTTCGATCAAGTTTTTCTAATCTGAACCTATAGGTATACAATCCTTGTATATATTTACACACTACTCATATGAGATGAAAAGGAAGGAATTCAATAAGATTTGAAAACGAGACTAGTCTCTCAGGTAAGTTTACCTCTTTATTCAAGAATTGTTAGTTAAAAACACAGTAGGTCACAAGAAATTCAAATATATCCACGATTCGGAATTTGTTGTAATCTTGATTATAATGATTGACTTTCCAATTTTCAAGCAAATGATCGAATTCTCCAAAATAAGCTCATTAGACACAAACATGAAATGCAATCACATATCAAAGGATGCGAAGAAATGATAAGTATGAAGGTGAATCGTAACCATATATCACAAATTTGGTTCAGAACTCGAGACAACTAAATATTAGAGTTGAACCCGTACATCGAGGCTATCTTCGCTATTTCGCGGATATAGGCGGTTCTCCAGCCCGTCAAAGTTATCAAAATATCTCCAGTCATAATAATGCGACAAGTTATATGTTCATATAAATCGCATCTCTAACAAAAATAGGTATGAATAACTACATACTTCCCTTAGAAGAAGTTACTTCTTATATATCAACGTAACTAGCGACCTATTCAGACTGACGAATATATGGATAATCAAAGTTATTTTACACATTTATTGACGAACAAACAAAACGTCAATGGGAGATCACTGAAAGTGTATTTTATTATTTATTATTATTTCTGTGCGTTTAACGTTCATTTTTGTTGTTGTTGAGATATAATATGAGAGAATATTCTACAACGCAAAACGACTTGAGATTAAACTATGCAAGATAGATATAATCAATGACGTATGACGTGCAATGCATTCAATCTTTTTCAAAAACGATATAAAAATCACATTTGATGTAGCATATTTACCTTCGATTCATCGAAAAGCCGTAGAGGCCTTATGCATGAATGTGAAACCGCTCTGTACCGGCGAGGAGTTCACCGGCCCCAGTCAGTTACTCACGTCAAGGCTCAAGGGTTAACACGACATATATTGAAGTGAGGTGATAAACAAGCGTGCAACATTGAGTATATGCTGAATAAATATGTGCAGGTGAAGCCGAGATTTGACCCAGAACCTCTAGGTGAGAATAGATAACCAGCCGACGGCTTTACCATTTCGGCCACCGGACAGTCATGGATGATAGTGAGATCACAGGGATGCCCGCTATGTTATTTTGCTACTGTGTTGATAAAGTTATGACGATATTACTTCGCCCTCAATCCCACCTGGGATTAGAAACAACTATTTTGCCCTGATAATTATGATGCGAGTTCAACACAGTTTAACATCTTATGACTCGTTGCAAACACTTCAATGTGCAATTCCTAACTTAATTTTGTTTTTTATTTATATCAGAAATCCAGGATCACAACATGATATGAATGGATTATTTTCATGCTTGTTCAATATTTAACATTTTTGTGATAACTATTCGAGGGTTCTAGGGCAATCGCCCTACGACAAGTTACAACAAGCCTTGTAGTGAACTCAACTTTGATTATTGAGGCAAATACGCCAAACACTATGTACATATTGGTGCGAGCAGTGCTCAAACCACTCGAAGTAAAACCCATGAAGAATGGATTGTCAACAGAA
>JAUELA010142824.1:0-14403 GCA_031471845.1 Boltenia villosa | reverse complement strand
TTACAGATCGGAGCTTACGTTAATTTGCTAACGTGGTTGTCTATTCTAGGCTTAACCCATGACTGTTTGTTCATTTACCATTTTTTTTCTGTTTTCTGTAAACGCTCTTTATAACTTCATGTCTAGCATGAGGTTGCACAAGAATAATATAAAATATTGCATACACTACTTGCATACCTACAACTAAAAGTATTATTATGTGAGCTTTCCTTTGATAATCAAATCTGAAATCTTCGGGCAAATCTGTATATTTTAACTTCTATAAAATCATTAGATTGTTTGGTCATTTTCCTTATTTGCAATAATAATGTTTTTTCTTTATAATAATACTTACAAGAGAGACTTACAAGAGATGTTCTTTTTATGATACAATTCGGAAAATATTTGAAATTCAGTTGTGTATGAAACTCATTGTGCCGTCTATATCATGACAATGTTCCAAACATATATGAGAAAGATAGATAGAGATAGAGATACTTTGAAAACAACTCATTGTAGCGTCTAAGGACAAACATTTTTCTCCTCGGTCGCATGGAGCATTTGTGAATCTCTCGCGTGCCGCATTCAAAAAAAAAAAATTACTAAATCTTATTAAACGCAATTATAATTCATGAAAATGTATTATTTGTTCCGCAATGAAAGTGCCTCGAATATAGGTCGTACAAAAAAAAAACAGTAAAAAATAATTATAAGCCGCGACTCAAAATCGAAAAACTACTGACGTAGTCTTGCGAGGAAGTTCGCCGGCTTCACAAAAAGACCTATGCGGCCCGCGGGCCGTAGTTTGCCAACGCCTGGTCTAAGGTAATTTTTTGTCAAATGCTATTGAGTTAACATAATTCTAGCAATATTGTAGATTTCAATACTTACGTCAGCATAGGTATGGGGGTCCATACAATACATGTTGGAAACCTGGAGATATCCGGTTGAATTTTATTCCGGTCGAAATTCATGCTGGTTCCTTGGATGTCTTCCGTAGGAGAGTCAGTCATAGCAATTAAACGTTTCTTTTCCTCATACATTAGCTAATAAACTAAAAGAAACAACGTTACAACATAGATATAATTGCAATGAATATAATTTGAACTACAGAAATATGAAGA
The DNA here is from genome assembly GCA_031471845.1 of Boltenia villosa. Lineage (NCBI taxonomy): Eukaryota > Metazoa > Chordata > Ascidiacea > Stolidobranchia > Pyuridae > Boltenia > Boltenia villosa. The sequence goes on along the minus strand of JAUELA010142824.1, from coordinate 13,300 downwards.
ATTGTTAGGAAATACAAATTTGCTACATCTCAGGATCAGAAAGAGAAAATCAAAATCAATATTTTCCACAGGGCACAATAGAGGAGTTTTGGGAGGCCTGTCATTTTGACAGGCTCGTCCAGTCGAAGCCTGTCAAAACTGTTGTTTGACCAGTCAATAACACAAAAGGTAGAAAACAGTGGGAATATATTGTATATATTAGGACGTTCATCGTTCGAAAAACGAACTTTTACAATTGAGTTATTTTGTATCCTGTTTAATTTCACATTGAAAACACAAATATTCCTCCCATTTTCGTCAAATTTTGACTACTGTCAAAGCCTTCAAATTGCCAGTCATTTGACCGATGACTGGCCCTTATTTTGTGCCTTGCTGTAAAAAAATTCTTCTATGCTGAGATTAGAAGTGCAGTGGCATATATAGGAAAGCAATAAACATTTTAGTATATACCACATCTTAAACTTTAAAGATACTTCATGGCCAGGAATGTGTTATACAACTACGAGAAGGTTTTCTGGCTGATAATACCCCTTTTCTATAAAACATGGTAGGATCAAGGAAAAATACTTCATTTTTCAGAGAAAACCTCTCTATTATGAGACACAGCTCATTTTAATTCAAGGAAAAAATTTCATCCTACACTACAAGACTTGGTGAACCGATTTAGAAAATAAACCGTTTTTTAATAAAATTACATATAGTTAAGTAATGTAAAGAAGAGAAAGTTGTATTTATATAATCAAATTTTATTTTTTACTTTTAAAGAGTTCATTATGACTTTGTAATGGATGACTGTTATTAAAACTGCCGAGTGAAATCTTCAAGCTTATTCAAGAACAGGGCAGTGCAAGACTCAACATATAGATGTGATATGGCACCATAAGTGTTTTATAAAGCAAGTGCTGGATAAAAAATAGTTTAAATGATTGCGGTGTGAAATAGGGATGGCCAAACCGGGTTAGTATTCCGAATATCATTCTTCATCTATTTAACCCTTTCCGTGCCAAGCCGTAGGCAATTTCGATATTTAAGAATTCCGAATATTCGGATTTTATTTATTTTTTTTCGTTGACTTTTGTTCGCTTAAACTAAGAAAGCGCTACAGCTATTACGCTAATCATGTGACATACACCTCCGGGGATGAAAAAAAAGCTTGTTAAACACCCGCTGCGAAAAAGTAGCATTTTTACTCTAAAAATTCATGATTCAAATTCAATTTAAGAAAACATCCGGAATCCCATATCCGGAATTAATTATTCTGGAATACCTAACTATTCGGTTATGGCCATCCCTAGTGTGAAATCATGTACTATATTTTCAAGTGAAAATTGGATAACAATACAATGAAGAATGAGCTATTGGTTGCTCCAAACTATTCTACGTTTTCCCAAATCTTGACCGATTTCTAATGATTGAAATACCAATCCTATCACATTAACACATTAATTGATATAAAAATGACAGGAATTCTTAAAAGAAAGGGAGTCAAAAGAATTCAAAGCCAAACTCCTTTGATACCAAATTTCGAAGCTATGATCAATCCGATAAGATGGTCAAAAAAGAAAAATTTCTTCAGAAAATGGCTACCAGACTTAAGCTATAATCTCTTAGAGCTAGGAAGAAAATAAAAACAGTAGAGTGTAGTGTATGCATAAAACACCTAGAATTGCTTTAAAATCATTTTACTAAACGGGATATTTAAATGATAATATTCACAGATAAAGAAAGATTTGTAATAACTGTGTTTGGTAGGGACTGGATATATTTATTTTACAGCTAACGTGAAGTGATTCTTGAAGAGAGTGAAAGTTTTAATCCACAGAATAGTATTTTCTAGAAATCATTAGCACCATATTATAAACATCAATGCTTTCCACAAATCCATTTTAAATTCTTAAATTGAGAAACTGAAGTTGCTTCAGAAATATTCTTCCATGAGCATTGGCAACAGTAAGCTGTAGATCCCAACTTTCTCTTCAATTTTTTTATAAGTTTTGGTTTGTCCGGCATATTGTTTCGAAAGAAAAGGTATTCAACATCAGGAGTCCAGTGGCAGTCTTCAAAGTACGAAACATGAAAGTCGCAGTTGATGCAACGTAGTTTGTCGCATGCTTTTTTGTGTCTTGATGAATTTAGTCCTCTATCCATTTTTGAACTTCCTAACAATACAGGAAAGCATTTTGCGTTGGTAAAATTGGAAGATTTTTGTACATCATGTACGGTTGGTTTCCGAGATTTATCCTGAAAATCATCATCTTCTAATATTGAATCAATTTCTTCATCTATAGCAGTCGTATTAGTCTCAATATGTGTCTTTTTGCAGGATTTATTTGCAGTTGAATTTTTAAAAGAATTTTCTTTCTTCATTAAATCTTTCTCAACTTCATCCAACAAGTCATCAAGATCATCCATTATTATAATGTTAATTGAAAATAGAAACTCAAATAGTGTAGCACCTTCATAGAACAAGAGAAATGGATCAGGGCACAATAGAGGAATTTTCGGAGGCCTGTCATTTTGACAGGCTTGCCCAGTCGAAGCCTGTCAAACCTGTTGTTTGGCCTGTCAATTTATTTGCCTTAAAAACTCTGCCTAAATGGGAAGAGGCATAAGCGCGACAAGTGGCGTGCACAGAGAGAATTCTATTTTCCTTTATAATGCCTCTTGTTACAAAAGTAAATTGAGGACGTTCATCCTTTGAAAAACAAACTTTTACGTTCATTGTATAAAAAACAAACTTTTACAATTGAGTTATTTTGTGTCCTGTTTAATTTTGCATTGAAAACAAAAATATTCCTGCCATTTTATAGCCTTCAAATTGCCAGTCATTTGACCGATGACTGGCCATTATTTTGTGCCCTGATATATATACAGCTAAGTGAAGTCTAGACGGTACGGATCCTGGATTGTAAGGCTCAGACGGTAAGGATGAATAAAGTAAGTACAAAGGTAAGCAACGTATTTTGATTTGTGTAGGTTTATGTGGTTTGGATATTCATGTGGAAAGAACAAAGGCAAACCTAATTTACCGAGTTACAGATTCGCGGATTTACGGATTTTGTTTTATCTCAATAAAATTAGTATTAGTGAATTCAGTATTAGTTAGGGAGGAAGGTTAGGGTAAGCTTAGGTAATAGATATTTAGATACTAAATTAATGAGTCGGTCCGTAACTTACGGATTCCGTGAAAACAACACTGTGAATCTGTAAATTAGTAGGCAAAATCCGTAAATCCATAAATTAGGGTGGCTCGATATCCATGTGGAAAAGACTATGACGCTGCTCACACAAAATAAAACTACATCTTGCTGATAAATTATTATATTAATGGTATTATCAATTTGCAAGGCATGATTCTAAAGTTTGATGCATAACTCATTTATAACAGGCGACCCTACTTTCGTAGTTGTGGTTGAAAGGATTTTGCCCATTAATTTACGGAGGTATTTTTACGGATTCCGTAAGTTACGGACCGACTTAACCACTAAAATCAAGCATAACACAAGTTTGAAAAGATCTCCTAAAAATACAAGCTGCCAGTTTGAATATAACCCTATTAACATAATCTAACACTTCTTGGATAAAGGAACAGTAACAAAATAGATGTGAACATCAAATTCTGAAAATAATGCTATCAAGCTCAATACCTACATCTGTTGACAAAAATTTATCCACAACATAACATACGAGGATAAACTGAACGTTTGTTTATTGTTTATAAATATCAATGGTTGGAAACTGAAGGGTAACACTAAATTACGGAAATACAGCTGCAACACTGGAACTGCAGAAAAAGTAATGATTAATGTCGCTGTCATGTAAATTGAGGTAATGCAGATATAATTACACTAATAATTATATTTCAGCACGTCATCTAATGTGTTTAATACTCTTTGTTCAGCATTGTTCAGCTTTTGTTATTGGTATTTTCGATAAAAATAGTGGGGTTTAAATGGCGTCGTTAAATTTTTCCAGATAAAAAATTTAATAATTAAGTAAAGTACTTAAGTAATTTTAATAATAAAATATTTTGTATCCAACGTTTTGATTGAATAGATTTAAAAGTGCATTGATTTTTTATTGATTGACATTTATCAAATTTATATACGTTCGCACACAATATTCACTTTGCGCATCACGTGATTTATAAAAACCGCGCAAAATGCCATTTTTGTCGTCTGCTGATTGTCGAAGTGAGATATTTTGGCGGAGGCAGCTTCGTATAAATTCCGTCTTCATTTACACCTCAAGTGGGAATAGATTTCATTTTTCCTCTGTAATGGCCGGAATTGCGCAAACAGAGGAAAAGCCTAATGATGATTTGGAAGGAGAGCCGTCTGATACAGACACTGGTAACTTTGGCTCAGTTCTTGCCAATCTGTTGAGTTTAGCTTCTAAATATGATCGCAGAGTGAATGGCGATTTCCCTTCTCCATCAGAAGAAACAGAAGTCGCAAGCAGTAGCAAAAGTGAAGCAAATAAAGAATCTTCGAGTGATGATTCAGACATTTCTTCTGATGATTCATATGGCACCAGTAGCAGTGATTCTGACAGCGATGGCGAGGACATAAACACAGAAGATCTTAAAAAGATTGGGTTCACTCCAATGAATTTTAATGAAATGCTGAAGAAAGCTAAGAAAAGAGTGAGTCTCATGAAACTCTTCAAGCCTGGTGAATATGAGAAACGAAGCAAGTTTGAAAAATTTCAAGTGAAAAGATTGGAAAATAAATGCACCTTGCTTTTGGAACTTGGTGAGTTTTTTCATTTCAGTGAAGGTTTATGTTAAATGCTGAATCCCCAACCCACCTTCTAACATTAACCTGAACCAGAACTCATTTTATAACATGGAAACATCTCAGAATTTACAAATCAATACGGAACGTAAAATATTGGATTACTTTATCCTAACCTGCCGAAGGTTAAATGCTAACCCGTTGATCTTCATGTTCGCTGGTCCTCATCTCTCTCATGGTAACAGCACTGGACACTTGGCAATTTAAGTGGCCCAGTCGAAAACCTTGTCAATTTGAGTGGTCCCTATATTTTTCTTTGTACCGGTATATCAAAGGCATATTTTGACGGCATAGGTAGCCTACTCAATATGTCTGGGACGGCGAGTTGGGATTGCAATGCGGTACAGTCGCTTAGTATCACTTTTCTCAAATCATATGATATGAAAATAACCAACGTTTCTCGGCTTCTTATGTGCCAGAAATATTCTTCGCCGTGATATTCCTAAATGTTGCGCACAAATAAAAATTCAAGTATTCAAATAAATTCAGAATTAGTTTGGGTAGGGTTAGGTAATAATAATATTTTCGTTAAAAGCAATAATCACTCAGGATGCGCATCTTCGGAAGCGATGATCATGTTGCTAAACCGTGATGTTGTGTTGAACGTGTTAATCACTCAGGCCACAGGTATATTTCGGAACCGCATATCTTGGCAAGTGCCAAGCACTGAAGCGTGGTTGCCAACTATGTCACAAGGGTTGCAAAAAAAAGCAAAGGGAGCAAAATTTTTTAAATATTATTCCCAAACCCTTGACTTCTCCCCTGAGTTATTGATAGCAGTCGGGAGCAACTTCTATAGCTACGACCCACAGAAGTAGAGTTTTACCCGCTAACAATTAACATTAGGGTTATGGTTGAAGCAGTATGCAGCCCAGAAATTTGTTGATGAAATATGCTTAAATAAGATACTTACAGCACAAAGCTGTAGCGGTCACGTGAAACCGCTTTGCACAGGAGTTCAGCATCCCCAGCCACTTACTCATGTTACTCTAGGCTTATTAATTAAGGGTGAATACGGCATATATTGAGGTGAAGTGATTAACAAGTGTTTTCCCTTTACTGATTTTTTTTGCCATTTTTCGTCACGCTTCAGTGCTTTTTGAGACGGATACATAGTTGGAAGATCACCCGTTTTATTAATCACTGCTTTCATATCTGTTTTGTGTATCAGGTCTTCCTCTTCCATCCGAAGATTTGCTTCGCGAGAAACTTGGTCTTTCTCGGCTCAAACTCTTGGTACCCGATTCATCAGATTCAGAATCCGATGAAGAATGGGGACAAAATGAAAAGAAAATTCTGAAAAAATTGCCTCCTTTCCGAGGTAATTTGTTCTTTTTATTGACCTTTAACCTCAAGTAAATTTTTGATTGAAAACAAACATTAACCCTTTAAGGGCTGTATAAACAAGAAAATTAGCAAATAACACTCCGAAGCGTGTTTTTTCTCCAGTGTATTTTAAATCGAAAGTAATGAATGCTACATCCGAGTGGCTATTATATACTACATAGATGTGTTCTGCTCGACGATTAAATTGAAATGACTTTGTTAATGAAAAATCGAGCTTGCCCTTTTTCTCAACAGATTTTTCGCTCCCCTAGCAAAAGTACTCTTTTCGCTCTTTCAGAGTAGTGGGAGATGGGGATAAGAGGAGGATAATTGTAAAAAATGTTATATTTGGTAAATAAATAAAGCCAAATAGTGAAAAATAGTCCGTTTATATGTATTCATTTAAATTTTCTGTCTGTTCACGTTCACCTGCAAAGATGTATTCATAACCCATATGTGAGTTATTCGAGCGAAAGATGATTTTACATCTTAATATGGATATTGGATAGCCTATCGCTTTTTGTCAGAGGTTTTTATATAGAAAACTCACATTCGTAGAAGATATCTTTTATTCCTGCATGATATATATTGGTGTTCGATTGGTAAAGCGTAGCAATGTATTTTTTATATTTTTAATTCATTATATGACTTAATTCTGTATATGTTTAGGAAAATAAAGTCATTTTTATTATTATTTTAGGCGTTTCAGACACTCAAACGCTGGAAAAATTAAAATTCATTGAGGTGAGCGATGAAATAATTTAATTGGATTGAATAGATTTGGTTAAGTTTTATTCTGTAGTAAACAAAATTGTTTTTCTTTTAGAAATATGTGGCTGATCGAGAAAGTGGGAAAATACCAGATAGACCGAAAGTCTATAAACCCATTGTTCAAGGTATTTTGATGTTTCTTCTACTGTATGCTTTAAAATCAGCCTAAATATAATTTGTGTTTTTTATATCAATTTTCTACAACTTTAACTACTCTTGTATGAAGATTAAGCCATATTTTACCGAATGACCACTTGCCATGATTTATGAGATACCAATAGTTTGAGATAGTTATAGCTTGAGCCTTAATCACATAACTTTTAATTCTAGAAAATTAAAAGTAGGATTGTGTTTTTTTCTAATGATTTGTGAGATTTTTACTTGCTTCTCTTGCATGAGGATTAAGTCATAATTTGGCAGTCATTTACAATGTTGGAACGTTCTAGCCCCGAGAGGTGCATAGTTTTCAATTTTAGAAAAGAATATAACAATGAGTTACGATGTTTATAATTTGAGACTAAATAGTCGGTTAGTTTTTAATAAAAAAAATCTGTTTTCCTTTGTGGTTACATTGAAAAATTGATCACATTTACTTCCCATCAAGAATTTATTTGAAAATCTTTTATGTTCAGATTTCTAACACGAATAACTTTAATTTTGAATTTTAAGTAACTTATTTTCCTTTCAGAAAGCAGACGTGCAAGATGTACAATCATACACAGAGAAATAATGGTGGCCAAATTCGAACCTTTCAAAGAAGTAAGATTATTACATTTAATAAAACTGAGCACCTGTTTTCAAAGTGGTCGGAGGGTGAAAATTTCGAGTTGGGTTGAGTTATCGACTCCAACGAAACTAATGTTTTCAATTGGGCGGAGTCAAATTTTTCGATTCATTTATACTGTTGCTCCTGTTTGTTATTAGCTCATTCTTACATTCTGCATATCTTGAAAATAAGCAAACTTGACTTGTTGTTTGGCATTAGTTTGTCAATAATGATCCTTTTATTGCTATTGTGGTGAAATACAATGAAAATGAATTCTTATTATGCCTCAATTTTTTAACTTTGTTTGGTATCTTTTTGGAGAGTGATAATCTCTGACCTCTGTATCTGGAAGAGGTTGGATAAAAAGTTTATTAAAGGGCAGATAAATATTTCTATCTGAACCTAAACCCTTTTCATATTTTCACAATAAATAATTTACTCAATCTCAATTAATAGGTGTTTCACTTTGAATCTTTAAATCTTTGAATCTTATTAATAAGAAGTCTTTTTGTATAGATTTGGAGTAGAAACACAAACTTAAGAAATTGTGTTAATATTTATTTAGCTAAAAGAGAATGAAGAAAACACAAGCACTGGGCCTAGATACAACACACGAAAGAAGGAAGGAGTGAAATATACAGAAGAATATATTCCAGAAGAAGATGATTTCATTTGTAAGCAGTAATAATTTTGATGATCAATAGGTTTTGTAGGTTTTGTTTTCATACATCTTCAGTAAATATGAAATAGCATTGTTGTGGAAAACTAGTGAAACAAATGAAAGCGATTTTAGGAAGAGAGACAATTGTTAAATACCTGGCTTCGCAGGATTCTAATTATAGTTGTATAGTTTTTCCCCCTCTATTTAATTCTACTGGGTAAAGTTGTTCATCACAATGGAATCATATTCCTAACACAAGGAAATTGATTCTAATTTAACTTTTTTAAACTTTTTTTTATGGTGAAGCCTTCATCTACTGAGATCATTTGCGCAATCCTTTGTGTAACCTGTGCAATCTTTTGTGTCAAAACAATATTCTGGGATACCACCGAGAATCATGTAATCATTAGTCCTCAATAGTACTTTCCCATCGCTAGTTTTCAGCGAGTCAAGGGTGGAAAAATATGACCGAATAAATTTAGCTATATTTTGTTTGGGACTTTGTATATAAAGTAAATCAAGTTATAATATAAAATTTTTATTAATTTTTTCTAGACTGTTACGACTGCGAATCACTGAAAGAAGATGATTGTCCAAAGCATCCAGCAATGAGAATGATGGATGGCGAAGTCAAAATGGTGAGTTTAATGTGGTCATTGAAATATAGGAAAATCCAATGTAGTCAATCAATTTGTTAGTCACTGCACTGATCACAGTTATAAAAATATTCATTGGTATACAAATCCAAACATACTGAATATATTTTCAGTGAAAACAGGACACAAAAGTCTGTGATAATTTTCTCAGTGGTTAAACAAACATTCCGCTCCATTAAATCGAAAAAAAATGTAAGATTTATTAAAATATACCTGATGGAAGTACACAATGAGATTCTGTAACGGTTGTCTGACCTGTGTTAAAATATTATTTGAAATTAGTTCATTCTCCATCCAACTTGAAATTTCAAATTCAGACTTGACCTACTAAATAACTCAACTGATGGAGTAAATTTAAAAGTTTTAGGTTCCAAGTAACCAGAATACTCCTTAGACCAGGGGTGGGTAACTTTTTCTCTCCGCGGGCCGCATGGAGCATCTGTGAATCTCTCGCGGGCCACATGCAACAAAAACTATATTTACTAAATGCGTTTTTCTGTGCGATGATGTCTAGACCACAAAAATTGACATTGCCTTGCAAGAAAGTTCGCGGGCACCACAAGAGACCTCTCGCGCCGCATGCTGCCCGCGGGCCGTAGTTTGGCCAACCCTGCTTTTGACTCATCAAAGTGTTCCAGGCACTCAGTTCTAGACACCATTTGTTAAGGATTGTATGCCACAACCATGCTGAAACAAGAATTATAAAATTCCAAAAATAATATCAGACATAGTCTTGTTCTTACACAATTAAAAGTTTTTTTCCATATGCTGACAAAGCATAGTAAATGAAATAATAACCAGAATGATATACAGTACACTACCGATAATCCGGCGACCGATATTCCGGACCCTTCAGATTTCCAGCTCAATTTTGGAACGCATTTTCAAATTTCCCGGGTTGTCACGTCACTGTATTCGAACGAGATATATAGATATGTGACTTAATAACCAGAATGATATATATATATATATATATATATAACAATATTTAGATTATGACAGAATATTGCTGATATTCTCTTCATTTTCATTTAATTCAGGGTGCAATCGAAAGAGCTAAAAGAACTTGTCCTCCTGGGTTGAGTATCGATCCCTCACAAATCAGAAATGGAGGATATGGAGCATGGTGCGACATTGAAGTAGCAAAAAACACAGTTTTTGGACCTTACGAAGGTGAAATTATCAAGAAAAATGACGTTAAACGTCTGAGAAAAGTTTCAGATGGTGGATACTCGTGGGAGGTTTGTTACATGAATGCTCTGAATTCCATAATCAACAGCTTATGATATTTTATTTCACAAAATTTCAGTAGATTATTTTTTGTAATAAATTAGGACATATCTGAACTGAACTGAATGATGTTTTGTGCAATAACAGTCAAATGAAAGACCAACTCTTTATTAGAATGTATAGAGAAAGATAATGTTATGTGTTATTGGTTATATATACCAGCCAAGCCCTCATAAGATCGACCGTAATTTTGTTTCAATGAGAGTATGTGCTGTAGCTTTCATTCACACATGACTTTGAATTTCTCACAAAAACATCATCTGCCCAAGGTCTAAATAAGTCCTGCCCTGATAAGGTCAACCCTAATTTTGTTTCAAGAACTAAAACAAGGTTAAGATATTGGTTTTGTTTGTTCAGATATACAAGAAAGGAAAACTATCTCACTACATTGATGGCAGTGATGTTACCAATAGCAATTGGCTTCGATATATAAACTGTGCAAGGTGAGTAAGTGTATTTGTGCTTCCTTACACTTGAATCAGAAATATATGTTCATCATGTTCATAAGCTGGTGTGGTCTCATTGTGCTGTCATCTGTAAATAATAATAATAACTAATAACATGTTTCGGGTCACACTAGGATAAATAATGCCAGGTTCTTGGCCCAGTGGCCTAATAGCTAAATCGGTTGAAAAATTGTCTTTTCTCACTGAGAGTTTCACGTTCTTCAGCACATACACTACACTTTATACACTCAATATTCTGTGTTGATTCTCATAAGTAACTGGGGACAATGAACCCTCTGCCAGTGCAGGTAGTTTCACATGAAATTAGATTAACCAAAGTTTGTGTCACCCAGCAAATTAACCCAAACATCTTTCCGCTGACACAAGTGAAAAAGTATTTAAATAACAACTATTTAATAATTTGTTTTATTCTGTTTGCATTGTGATTTTATGTATTTCATATGAATACTATATGGGGCTATTGTGAGCTGTTTTTGCTTTATTCAAAAACAGACAAACAAACAATTTCAGAGTTTTAGTATTATATAGATATAACACTTAATGAAGAAAAATTATGAAAAAGGGTATGTAAATATTCAGATAATTAAACCACTTTCTATCTGAAAACAATGGATTACTTCAAACAAAATTGTAAATTCATAATTAGAGCTAATTTATATTATTACACTAAAGCTGGGATGGCAAACCACTGACCCACCACCTACATTTCAGTGACCCACTTCGCTTTTCGGTATTTATGCAAAAAAAATGTTCAGTTATGCTACTGTGAGAAGAGCTTTCAGGCAACCATACAACTTCCTTATAATTTAAGTATCTCAAAAATCATTGTTCAATAATGCACGAAGATTTTAATTAGTACTTGGCAACTTAGTTGGCAAGTCAGTCTTCCCGGTTTACCCTTTACTCATACCAGGGTTGCCAGTTTGGCCCTTTAAAGGCCAAATTCTTGAAATTTGGCCCCATTTCGATTCGTTTGGCCTCATAAAATCGGTTTGGCTTATTTGGTCTTTTTCTCACCATTTTCTCAAGAAGTCTATTTTTTATTTTTTTTCAACTGAAATAGACCTATCACACACAACTCAAGTAAATTTGTGACCCACTTTATTTATTCTCCAATTTAAAGTATCAAAAGTGACCCAGTCAATTGAAAAGGTTCGCCACCCCTGAACTAAAGCATGGGTTCCCAACCAGGGGTGCGAGAAAGCATTTCAGGGGTTCGAGAGAGAGTTAACATTTCGTTTTTTTTTTTTGTATTATATATTAAAAAATTGTTTAAAAAATTCATCTTCTTTATCTTTAAAAAAATTGTTACTTTTTAGGGGTGTGGAGCACAAGAAAGGTTGGGAATCCCTGCACCAAATCATGCAACGTATAACTTTCTTTATTTTGTCATCACAGAAACGAAGAAGAACAGAACCTGATAGCTTTCCAATATAAAGACAAAATATATTACAGAACTCTGAAAGACATCAAATGTTCAGTGGAGCTATTTGTATGGTATGGAAGTCAGTACGCATCACAACTTGGAATAGTTAACAGCCTGATGAAATCTTTGCCTAGCAAACCTGCGAATACACAGCAGGCTATAACAAATGAAAAAGATACTACGGATATGCTGTCTAGTAATGGCTTAGGTATCTTTGCTGATGTTTCAAATCTTCAACTTCCCAATGAAGAATTGAAATCTGAATCAGTTGAAGGATCGGTTTATAGTGATAGTGGTGCTTCTGCAAGTACTCAGTCATCAACAGATGAAAACAGACTTGTTGCGACAAAGGATTGTCAATGTCCTCACTGTAAAAAATATTTGAGCTCAAAGCAATACTTGAAAGCGCATATAAATTCAATTCATCTCAAAATAACTGACCACCAATGTAAAATCTGCAAGAAATGTTATAGTACATCACATAATTTGAAAATGCATGCACGTGTACACACAGGTAAGATTTTATGTAGCAGTACATGTGGGTATTGGCATTAATATTAACAACATTAATCAATTTGAAGACCTCTTCAAAAATACGAAATAATGTGCTATCTTGTTTTTTAAATAAATAAGAATAAAAAACTTTTATCAGCATAATAAAGAAGAAAATGTTGAGAAAATATTTCGATATTGTGCTCAGAAATTTAGAAAGTAGGCAATTGCCGGCCAGAAGATTTGGTATTGAAAGTTTTGAATTTTTCTGTAGAATTCAATTTTACTGTGGAATTGTGTCAAGGAACGATTTGGCAGAAAATCCTGATTAATATTTTACAATGGCTTTAATATATTCTCATCATGTATTTTTGCATATTAAGGTGATTGCAGTGTGCTTTAAGAACAAAATATTGTATTCAGATAAATGCTACTTCCTGAAAGAAGGTGTTGTTGTAAGAGGATGATATGGTTGATAAATTTAGGCAATTGAACCTAAGATAAACAATATTGTACATTAAGGTGGAGTGAAAAAACATTTTTTTTGAGTTCAACCTTCTGTCAGGTATTTTTTATTGTCAGGTTATACAAAAACCCCAGGAACCAAATTTTAACCAATTTGGTTCTTGGGAACCCACGCATAATTCGA
>JAUELA010142713.1:0-14405 GCA_031471845.1 Boltenia villosa | reverse complement strand
ATTTCTGTTCAACTACCATCCTCCAGAAATCTTCCACAGTAGCTGGCAGTGGTCCTTGTGTTGCGATGAACTTCTGGTGTTGATCGTGTCCCTTTATAGAAGAATTTTATGTTAAAATTTGTTTTCTATCAGTTTCCTTATTTTAATCCAGATTTCACTAAAATTGAACATTTTACCAAAACTAAACGTTGCCTACTTAATTAAATGAAAACATGAAAAACATTAGTTTGACACCAAAAAGAAAGGAATCTTATAAAAGGAATCTTATAGGAATCTTATAAAACTTACATTGATGAAACAAGCATTTATATAATCTTCGCCGCCACTCAGACATACTCGGGTGTTGTCGTCTGAAAAAAAAAAGAATTAATTAAAGAACTAAAAATTGGATTTTATTTTCGGAAAAACAATTGAACGTAACATCACGTCAATACAAAAATGGTATCTACATATTTACCCCACCCCACCTCCGACTGCCCCGACGAATCGACCTCCGACAACTGCCACCCCCCTAAATTTCGGGTTCGGTTTAAGGTGAGTTTTGTGCTCAAAAGACAAAGCACAATTGAAAACTCGTAACCTTAGTAATTGCGCCAATAAATTCTCCTATGGGGTAATTGTTCTGGGCGCATATGGTCGGTAGGCAATTGTCCGGGGCGGGGGTAGTTTTCCGGGACAGCGTTCAGTTGTCCAGGGGACAGTTGTCTACAAGCTGCATAAATATTTCAAATTTACTTACATGGTAATATGTTCTTGTACCGATTTTTCTTCTTCATTTTCACGGCAGAGGCAACTTCTACAGATGATGCAATGTTTTTCGATTGCAATCTCAGTGTCTAAAATTAATAACAAATTTATAGTTTTATCATTTGTATTTATGATAGGTATCATTTCTCTGCGTCAGTGTAATATCATTTTCCTCATAATATGGGTTATTATTTACTGAATTTCAAATCTAATCTATTCGGATCATTATTTTGTTATAATCATATTTAAATATTTCAAATGAGTGAATAATATATGCGTCGATGGGGTCGGAAAAATATCCGATTCCACCTAAATTATTTGGTTATCAATCTCAAAAACATTTTGAAATAAGACCACTCGTGGCTATTAAATGAAATAAAGTTGATTTTGTATCAGATACCTCGAATTGCTCTCGGAATTTCAACTTTCCATTCGCCATAAACATCTCATAAACACTTTGCAATCTCTGCATTGAAATGTCTGTGTCTGATCTTGGTTTGTTCTGTTCATTTTCCAAAGTTGCATACATGGACTCTAAAAAGTTTATATAGTTTTTCAGCCATTTATGTTTTAAATTCTGCTCCAGAATCTCGTTAATATCATATCTTAATTGAGACTAGAAAAGTTTTCAAATTCGGGCAAAAATATTTTCTTTGGGTTTACTATTCATTAGCAAACTTCAATAATGGATGAACCAAGTACCTTGATGTACCGGAGTCATTGGTAATCCTGGTTCTTCATCTTGTTGCTCCATTCTTATGTATGAAATACATGAATTGCCAACAAGCGGATTAGTAATCCATTCATTGGGGAAGAATATTATTATTGATTACGTACCTTTTCCTTTTATAAATCACAACCCCAGCAACTATAGCAAGCAGAAATAATGCACCGACAACTGCTGCTACCCACGCCAAATTGGAACCTATTAATTATTTAAATTAATGGATAGAATTAAAGAATGATAAATATTATACTTTATTTTGGAAAAAAAGTCGCAGTAAAAATATTTCACTGAAAAAAATCATAATTTTGGCAAAGAATAAAAGCCAAAACTTTAGTCACATAAAAAAGTGAGTTGGGATAAATGTGTTTAAAATTTCCTTCTATGATTTTTTCTATGACTTATTTTTTTCCTACAACCAACCTGGTATAGAACACTTACCTGTAACAGGTTCTGGTGATGTATTCATGAAAGATTCGATATCACTCTTTTGGAAGAGAATATTGTCTCCAGTAGGTGTCGCCGTGACTGCATAATAACTGTGAACAAATGTGGAAACAATAGATTTCAATTGCCTATGTCAATAGGTCAAACAATTTAACAAAGGTTGTATTTTATTGTTCAAATTCATATTTCAGCTTGTTCTATTTACCTATCCGTTTCATTAATTACATATTGTAATATTTCATAGATGATTTAAACAGTCAATTATGATCACTTAATATCCTTGTGTACAAGCATATCTATATTCAAATATATGTTTTCCAGGTCGTAATCCAAAATACCTGTATGTAACATCTTGCTTGATTGCCCAATTACTTGCATTGAAGATCATTCCTTCACTCGCTTCTCTCTTCTGTCTTCTGATCATGTCCTGTCGAGTAACGTCACAAGAACTTGTAGTTTCGTCCCCAAGGAGTAATGTAGAGGAATTATCGGATAGATCAGATCTAAAAATTTTGAAATATTTTAGATTTCCAATGAAGACATGTATTTGGCCCAGGGGCGTATTATCCATAAGGCTGAAGGGAGGTGCTTCGCAGAGACTAGGAGTACTCTTTTATTTTGCAGAGGCTCTGTTACCAGCGTCCTACGAATCCAATGTTTGAAGGCATTACACTCTGCTCCATACGTAGCGATACATGTACATATGCATCACATGTATACCATATACGCCTGGAGGGAAAGTAGCTAAAAGTGTATTAGCTGGTAAGAAAAATGTAAGATTTTGTTTCAAATTCAACTACTTGTTGTGAGATGTAATATAATCATTTAATAGTATGGTTAACTCTTATACAGAATATGTTGCGAATCACGCAGACAAGTTACAATTTTCATTAAGCAACAAAAATAAACGGAAATAAACGATATTTTCATAGCATTTCATAATCCTTCTATTGCTTTGTTAATCAATAGAATACATTTATAATGATTTATTGTTATGCCTTTCGATTAGACAAATACATATTGTTTATTAAATCAATATTCCTTCATTTGCAAAAAAAATATATGCAAGAAGAAAAATATTTTCTTAAATTTTCTTTGTTTGTTACATTATGGTCTTATTACATGCCTTATTACCTTTGAATCGCAATTGCAAGGTATTCTAGTCCTACTTCGTCTATTTCATTAATCGCAGCAGAGCTCACTCTCATCAGTTCTTCCAATTGGAACGTTGATTTAATCGTCGAACTGTCACCAAATTTCACAATCACGAATATGCAACTGAAATAAGAAAAATACATGATAACATGAAAACAAATATGAGGTATTAGTGAAACTACTCTTGTAGAACTTGTAGAAACAAATATTTTTGTATCACAAAAGTTCGCTTGAAACACAATATGTGAATGAAAATCCTTTTCACATTCCCCCACGAGAAAATACGCTATCACACTTCCATCAAATATTTCCAACAATGATTCGTGATTTGCTTATGAATATTTTTACCTGATTAACCCGTTCGACTCATCTGATAGAAATAAAGTTATTTCTCTGGTTGTTCCCTCGTATATCGCAGATGCAGTTGGGACAGGAACATGAAAAGGGGCTAAAAATAATGAATATTCTTTTTTAAGGGTATTGAAGCGAAACTAAGTGATTGGTGCATAATAATAATTGATAAATATTATGATTAACTTAATTTATTTGCTTTCAACTTCTGGAAAACAATAAACTAATTTGGCACATTGATGTAGATCTTATGCATAGTTAATTCTCGTAGCAATGCTTAAAATATTCAGTATTCAAAATACTCGCCTGCTCCCTTGGTTACACAGCTTCCATTCGCTCTAATCTCTTGTCCCTCTCCAGCGCAGTTCCTGGCTTGTATGCGGATTGAATAGTTCCGGTTTGGTTGAGCTGGAACGCTAAATTCCAGATAGTCTCCAGAAACGCTGAAGCTGTCTTCAAACTGGTTGTCTTCAACATTCAGTGGTTGATAAATTAATGTTGATTTCGCATTCACCTGTATATAAACAAACTCGTGAACAAATAGTGACGAAGTTGAGATTTCGATGAAGGAAAAAGGTAAAATATCATATATAGATCCTATTCGGACTGAATGGTGACACAAAAATATGCAGCCATACATCACAAAAGCGTAACATTGATGAAGCGATGAAAGCGGTTAATATTAAGAATGAGATTGGTTTAATCCGACAGCTTAATGATCGAATTTCCTCAAGGATGCTCTGATTGATAAGTTAATGTAATTTCATGTAACTTCTATGTAATTTCTATCTACCTTGAACTTTGAAATTTCGCCTTCAGAAGACTCTGGCCAGGACCATGTGACATCACAGGTACTCTGATTTGGATTCAGGCGAACTTTTGGACGTAAAACTTGTAGAGGGTTTCCTACACCCGTGGTTATATCCACAGAAGCGTTGAGTTGTCCAATGCATAGGTCAGGACAGACAAAAATCTATAGAAAAAAAATAATTTCCAAGTGTAAAACTAATTTGTTTGATTTATTGGAATATGTGTTCTTTGTTATTTTACTTATTACCTCACTAATGTAATTGGGATAGTGGTCGTACAAAATTTTCCATATTTGTCGGTAGTTTGTGGTATCACAAAGTCACTGACGACACAGAAGGGATTTTCAGAATGTTTTTTTTTATTTACTCATAGACATAATAATATGTTTTCGATTTTACATTAATAACATATTCTAGTCATGTAGTATCACGTCTTTATAAACAGAAAACAATTTCATCTACCATTTGTTTTTTTCACCTTGATTGAATAATTTGTTGATGGCAGGAGATCATTGAGCAATAGGTATTGTACTTCCTTCCCTGTTGGTGTAACATTGACCATTGAAGAATATCCACTAATAGTTGAATTCATTTTTGCTACGACATATCTGAATTAAAAAAATAAATAATAGCAATCATTTTGTAACTGAATACCTTTGAGTTATTTTAACCTCATTAGCGGAAATAATTCAGTTTCACATGAGTCAAATATATTGCATACTCATACATGCAAGGTATTATAGACTGGTCATATTGGGTCATAAAATGAATCTTGTTTTATTCCAATTAGAAATGCGTTATTATTCTAAGTCACGGTCAAAGTAGTATTAAGTGTTTTTTATCAGATGCCATAGCATTTTAATTCGGAAATCATATCCAAGACACAAATTGCATGGTTAAAGTACTGGATTAGAATAAATAAGCATCATATCATATCATATAAGCTAAACATATTTATACTTATTTTACACTTAATACAGAAATTGGCATATTTTCATTTTATTTTCAATTACTTTAAGCCTTGTGTGTATGACTACAGACATGTTTTTTTCGACAGAATTGTATACATTGAACGTTTTGTTCTGTAGAAATTTTATACACTATACTTTTATCCAGTGTACATTATTTACTTCGTACGTTTTTTCTGCGAAAATTGTGTACATCGGACGATTTTGCATTAGGCATTTTATACATTGGCCGTCTTATCCTGTGGACATTGTATACATTGGAAGTCTTTACATTGGACGTTTTTGCATTGGGCGTTTTGACTTGAAACCTAAAGTGTATGTGCCATTCTCTTCGTGCTATTATTACAAGAATAATCACGACAAAGTCCAAATTGCAATGCCTTATATTATAAGCCATTAAACTATTATTAACCTGTGTAGAATTGATACGGTTTCGTTATTCGGTTTCCACGCAATGTTTACACTTCCGTTAAATCTGCAATCATTCACTTCGGTGCTCATTATTGCTGGTGAGCCGAACACTATAAAATACATTATGCGAATAATTACTATAATGCAAATATTAAATTACCAATTGAGCTTTACTTCAGTGTGGTATTGAAATAATCTACTTTGAATATTAATTCATCATAGGAACTTTCTATATATACCTGATAATGCAATGTATTTTTCACTTTTTATCATCGTTGAATTTACTCCAACATAATTGACAGTTTGACAAGTATATATCCCATCATCAGATAACTTTGCATTCTCAATGTATAAGATTGCACTGAGTTGACCTGATTTCTGGTAAACGCTGTTTGTATTGTCTGTTGATACATTGACACCCGCTCTGAACCAATCTACGCGAGGTTCTGGAATTCCATATGCTGTGCAGTTGACCTGGCTTGGACCAACAGTTACTGGTGCTGAGATGGTGGTTGGTATCACACTGGTTATAGAGGCATTCACTGTATAAATGTAAATAATAATTATATCCAATTGTATTTTCATGGTATTGCTATTTTACATTATTATAAATAATGATTGTTAACGAATATGTAAAAACATGCTTACACATAAATATATGCTGACGGTTTTAGGGAAAAAAATCACAGGAAATTTGGAAATCACACCCCTTAAATGTGTATTTTGGATCATTGAGCATGAAATTATTGGTTCTTTTATTCAAAATCTAATTATACATTCAACAAGAACTCACCGGTACAAATATTTCCTTCATACGCATGCTGGCAAGTACATTCGTAATATGGAAAAGAGGACGATATTAAACAACTTTCTCCGTTTTTACATGGGTTCGGTTTGCAGGGATCTAGGAAACACAATAAAATTAGGTTATCTCTCACTTATTGATCTATATTTTTCAATATGAAATAATTTTTTGACAATATATAATAATTGGAGTCACCTCCCTGCTGACAAATATAACATCTAGAGTAGCTGCAGGGAACATTATTCCATTTTCCACTCAGATGCACAAGGGTGCACTTTTCTGAACCTAGATTATTTGGCTCGTTTGTGTTCCTGAAATCGTGAAATCACACCATTGCTAATTAGTACAAATTGATACAAATTTCCTTTTTCCTTTTGTATTACCCTGCATGTTGGGATTACTAATCGTTTGTACATATTAGGGTTGCCTTATGAATGGGCCAATATCAAAATATAAAAATATATTGTACCAATTAGTATAGTTAAGAGCTGATCCATCAGTCCATTCCCAGTCACCCGTTCTAACATCCTGGAGTCCAATCCAGCAACTATCCCATGAACCACTGCAATAATAAACATATATTTTATTGCTTGCATTAATTTTTAAAACAACCCAAAACATTTTACAAAGATTTATCGAAATTATCTTCGTAGCAGTGGACACTATTGGAATGTGCATATACCAGATGTTCAGCCATCATGACGCAATAATAAATATTGCCATATTTCAAATTACATGAACTGCTGTATCTGGATTATTTTCACTTCATGATTTAATAAATCTACCTACCTTCTTACATCCTTGACAGCCTTTGTCATGTTATAATCGGATACTTTCACAAGCCAAGCATTCCTATCTTCACACGCGGACTTAGCAGCCGTGAATGTTTTACTTTGGTCGAATCTCTCCAAAGTATAGCTTCCCACAAATACGGTTTTCGCTGAATATTAAAAAAATAATTACAAAATACATAATATGAATCAAGTAGGATAAGTTTCATTAATTTTCCATCAATTGTTTGAAGTATTCTGTAATATATTTTTGTGTTATTTGAAATAATATTTACATATATTAAAAAGTTACTTTCATAGCTAACGAATCACACGAACATTAAAGGAATCAAATTGCATTTAATATCAATTTATTTCATTTCAATATCAATGTCAATGCATACTGTGACAAGCGACATTATCAGCTGTAGAATAAATAAGTTTCAGATTAACTCCTCGCCTATTAATATTTACCAATCTATTCATGTTTGGAAGGCGTTACATCTTCTTGAAAATAATATCATCAATAAACCGATCTTTTCAGTATATTCAAAACTTAATTATCATCAGCAAAATGCAAGATCAAACAAACCTTGAGCGAATACGACAGAAGAAATGGAGAGAAGAATGAGCCAACATAACGTGGATGTAAAATGAAGCATCATTGTCGTTACATATCAAGTAACATGATATACAATATCTGTACAATATTTTTTATTTATTTGGAGATATACCTTATGAAAGCTTCATTACAACACCTTCATAAAGAATAATCATATTTCGCCCGTGCTGTACTCTCTAGATGCTCTGTCTACCTACCCAGATACAACTAACTTACTCCAATTCGAACTCCTAATTTTTTAAATATTAAATTTAATCTCTAAAATATTTGTGATTTCTCATATTTCTATAATATTTACCCTGTTCCAAATGCAATATTATTTCGTATGATTCATAATATGGAGAAACGTGTAGGTCTTCATTTTTGTGAACGGCCAAATAAAAAATACTGGGGTTCCCTATTTTTACCTGAGGTAACACCAAATATCAACTTTCTGTGTAAGTAAGAAAAACGTCACAATCGACAATCACAATTACAATAAACCAACCTGGTATATCGATACTACTTTATATATATAGAGAGAGATTATCACATACACTGTGTAAAAAAAATTCAATTACCTATAAAATTTTAATTCTATGACGTCTCTATGTCCTAAAATATTACAAATACTAGCAGGTTAAACACTACACGTTCGTTTATCATATATTAACTAGGATGTATCTAGTAGTGAGACTTATCTCTATGTCTCTATGTATCTGTCTCATCTCTACCTAATGAAATGTTAACTATTCTATACATGTAATGGTTATATCACGTCAATGTGTGGGGAGGAAGCGGTAACCTCTATGTATATTAAACACTATGTAATGTCTATGAAGAGTCATATACGATATTATATTCTCGAAATTGTTTTGTATCAATAATATTTGGTTCCTTCAGTTCAAAATTATAAAACCAGTCCATCGCTAATCTCTAATTTTGCTACAAATATTATCATAAACTTCTTTCACACAATAATTTTTTCAAATGTTTGGTTCTAGGACAGCTTCACACAGACAATCGCGCCCGGACAATTGTGGATACCATGTTCGGCCAAATTGGTACGCAGCTTGTGATACTGGAGTTTAAATCATAATAAAACATACTGTACCAATTACTGAAGTTGAGAGCCTTCGCATTAATCCATTCCCAGTCATTTGATCAAACGTTACGAAGTCCGATCTAAGATATATGTCCTTTAAATCGATATTCCCTCAGACATATATATTCATTATCATTGACGCCTCAACTGACATAACAACGAATCTTATTAGGTACGACAATTATGATTTATAACAGATATTCTGGCTTCAATCGATCTATATTTGTTAAATAACAGCAGCCATGACTCTATTCAATGAAAGAATTGTGAACTTAGGAACCAGGAAATCATATATCATTGCCATAACCCTTTGTCAGAAGCTTTCGTGGGCGATCAGATATCGCTGGCTTCCTATTTCAATTTATGACTGATGAATAATAATAGTTGCATAAATTTAAGCTCGCAGTCATTCATGCGCTGACAAAGAGTCAAAAGAAACAAGCGAAATATATGTACAAAACTGCCGCGTTGCTTTATATCTTCTCGGTATATTAAATTTATTTTACTTCCCTGTTCTTACAGGATTACATCTTCTTAAAGGCCGGTTCTTTTTCTTCAACAGAGTCCAAATTCTATGGACATATGGACCGTAATCTTTCATCTTTCTTCGGATCTGTACATCCCGTTTGAAGCATTCGATTGAGCACAAACTCTAGCAACTGAATTTTAGCACTGGATTTACAAGTTGTTTGATTTCGACCCCTGCAAAACACATAAATTGAATCCTTCCCCAGGCTTTAGAACTTATTTGATTTCGACCCCTGCAAAAATGTGTCGTACTTGAGTGAGCAGTAGATCCAAAACTCTGCGGCTTTTATGTAGAGTGGGAACATGGTGAGTGATAGATATATTTAGAATGTGAAGCTAGAATAGCTTGACAGTATATAGAAATCGTAATTATTATTTTTCTTCCGATTTACATAACATCTAATATCTCCGGACCTACACAATGTACGCACCTCAAATTTTTAACTGTAATAAAACAACCGCGTCGCTTCACGCTGATTTAATATCGTGGCGCTGAACGGCATAAGACGGCCACTGGGGAGGAAAATGTGAAAATCTTAAAAAATACTCTTATCAGCTAACGACCCAACGATCGACCATGAAACTTTGCACACCTAATGCGGTCGCTAGTCTCTTTAAAGTTTACAAAAGAGCTGCCTGCATTGAAGAGGTTCATTTTACCAAAAGTCATTTCCATCTTAGGATCTGTAGGCTCCCTGCTCGTGCACTACACCGCCTTGAAGCGAGCATACGAAATCTAATGAAAGCCGCTTATCGGCTTCCAGCACGTTCCTGTCAGCCTTTCTTCCATGCTTCGGCTGCGACCGGGGGACTGGCGATTCTGAACCTTGCCGCGAGGATTGCGAGGATGACCCAAGCCTTTAAGATACTTTCATACCCGACCCGATCGTGCGTGCTGTTGCTCGCGGTAGGGCTGAGTGATGCGCGCGCAGGGCCTTGAAGATACCTAAACCCTCTCTCTCTAGCCCAAATAGTCGAGATTTTGAACTGTGAGTCGACTGCCGGAACAGGTAATTCCCGATTCGGCACAGCTGGTGACCTTTGGGCACAAGTCTGTGGATCGCGTCACCGGCTGGGGATGAAATTTGCACTCTCTCCTGGTAGACACTTGCAGTATACCATCGGAAATATTACCTCCGAGAACCGTATGACAATCACTAAGGTCATGCACCACATGGCCTATAAATGGTGTCGGGGGAAGTGGGAGGTGCTCCCACACCAGGGTAAAACAGTGACTTGTCACTCCCTGTACGGTTGTAGCAACCACTTTCTCCGTTCGTCTACTGTTCTGGCACCCTATGAGGTGACTATCTCCGGCGGAGTCCTGCGACCAGATCTCGTTCTCGAGGATACCACCAACAATTTGGTCGTCGTCGTCGATGTGGCGTGTCCGTTTGACAACGGGCTTGATTCTATGGCGGCTGCTGTGTCCAAGACGCACATAAAATACGACGAGCTGTGTAACTCGGCTGTTATGCCGCAGGGAATTCCAGCACCCTTTTTAGCCATGGGCATTACTGGCCGCGCTGCCTCTGAATTCGCCCGAGACTGCGTCAAGCGCTCCATCCTGGCCTCATACCGTGTCTGGAAGGCCTGGTGCAATATTCTCAACTCCCAAAATGATAGTGGCATCCCCCCTCAGGCTCCCGTTATTTAATTACTTTCAATATTCGTCACCCATTTTGTCATTATTTCACCCTTTCCTTTCCCACATATCCACTTGCCATCACAACTCAATTTCGAATTATTAGGAAGAGCGTTGTCCATTAAATCTTTTTTCTCAATCAATATTGTTTCTACACCCTTTTTTGCAATATTAGTGTTTCTTGTCTGTTATTTAATCCAGCTACTGTTTCAATTTGGACAACGCTCTCCTACTTCGGCTGCACCATGAAATAGTTTTTTTTATGTATACTTTTTATTTATTATATTTTCCTTTTTTCTTTTATTTTTCACTTCACAATAATTAATGGGGGTGCAGCCAAATTTAGGCCCACTAGCGTACTTTTCATTTACATGAACTTTTCATTTTATGAACAACTGTTTATTTTTTCCTGCTGATATTTTTCATATGTTAATTAAACCATTATATATATATATATATATATATATATATATATATCGTATAACCCCTTGGTTAAAGGGTGGCCATTTGTGGCAAACGTTTTCTTTTGTTTAAATGAAACAATTCGTACAGTCAAAAAAGCAAGGGTATTAATTGTGATGTTCTTGTGAAATGAAAGAAAGCCGACATAGTCGCCTCATGCGTCATGCATATGTCCGATACAGCTCCCCGGTGAATCAACGGTAAATATGATAAATTGATTAAAACAATAATTTAAAAATTATTAAGAGATGAATTTATCTTAGAATACCGCGGTACCGTTGAGCAAGGTACATATTCGCTTTGACAAACTTCAACTTTAACACATCTTGTCCTTTTCCCAAAGGGCACATAGCGGGTGAAATTTGGTACAAACTCAAGTGTCGCTCGAATTAATCACGACGTATGCAGTAGTCACGGATTGGAGGTGGGGCCTGATAAAGTTCTAAAATCTTTTAGGGTTTGCTGTTTGTATCTAGATGCCCACAATCATAACTGAAGGGGCTAAAAACACGATACACATTCGAGAGCGGCTTTCGCACAACTACTGATGTTAATGAATGAATAGTTTGTCATCTCATCTACTTTATAATAGAAATTACAGATTATAGAGAATTATAGAGCCTGCATGAAAAAGTTATATAGAATGCTCAGAGATTGGAAGACGGCAGTGTTTATAGTGTTATATATCAAATTGCTTCTTTCTGAATTTAGAACTATTTCGTATTCATAATAACCGATACTTGGAAATTTGGAGCTCAGTTGGTTTCACTCTATATTTTATTTACTTATCCACATTTTATTGATTTTTATTTACGAAACAGCGTAATCGGTATGATAGCACCGTATAAAACACAGCAGCACGCCGTTTTCAGAGTCGTCAACAAGTGGAATAAAATTTGAGCGACGTCGTTTGGGAATCGTTTTGATGCGGGTTACATCTGCTCGAGACAAACGTGATGAACTGACCCTAACTTCACCCTCAACCCTAAAACCTAACCCTAACCCTTGGTAACTTGAGTTACGTTCAGTGTTGATTATGCATAATCACAATATACTCAGCACATCATGTATTTACTGCATATATTTACACATATATTATACTATAGTACGATAAAATTTGAAACTTATACCTGACTTAAAACGATACAAATATTACTTCAAACACTGACGTTAACTTCACGCCCGCATACGACAAAGGCGAAACACTATCAAGTCAAATTATATTCAACTTCTAATACTCCATTTTGTTTCACATAATGATCGTTTAATAATATTGTGTTACAAAAATTGCAGTGAATATTAGATAAATATTAGATATCACGCACCAGTGCGGACATATTAGAGCTTCCTGCACCGTTCACTATAGTCTACACATCTCGTAATTTTCTCACATAATCAGATTATACTGTTTGTTATGCGCTATTACGCTATGTTAGACGGGACGGCGATGGGAAATTTAAATGACTGTATTTCCTAAACCGCACTGTTTGATAACACGAAACAGTGATACAGCAAAGTGAATAAATGCAGTAATACAATAATACAGTGGACACTATAGCATATATATATTCATTCAATATTAAATGGAAAATTCTTTTCAATTAGCGAAACGAAGTTGAAATGATTAAAATTAATCAAAATGTTTACATGAAAAATGCTTCTTATTTTCTGTCATTGATCAATGCGAAAACAACTTCAAGAAATAAAATAATAGGTCGAGTTAAATTAAAATATACTCGGTGGTCCAACTAGACTAGGGTGGTCCAACTTTTTTGACATTGCGGGCCACTTCAGCACTAAACATACAAGTCGCGGTCACAAATGAAATAGATTTTTTTCCATAATTGTTGTCACTTTTTCAACCAATCCTGTCACTCTTGCAATCAATAGTTTTAGGGGCTATATATTTATTCATACATATTCTTTTCTGCTGATTGGATGTCTGGGGTAGAGACTCATTTTACCAGAGTCTCAATCTGGATTTCTATGTCAGTAGTCGCAGGTCGAAGACAAGTCTAGTGTTTCATTTCCCATGTGATCTCTGGTTTTATGATTTTAAGATGTTTTAGCTAGGATGCTTAAATAAGTCCCATTGGCTCTTGTTTTTATATTGCAATATTATTAAAGAAAAAAATGATCGAAGTCTCTCATTTTTTTCTAGGAAAAAATACAATAGATCAATTTATCATTATGAGCGACCATTAAAAATCACACGGTGGGCCACAAGTGGTCCGCGGGACAGGAGTTAAACCACCCTGAATTATACTATAACACGGGTACACGAATAGCAAAATATATGTGGTAGGTTACACGCCCACAGTACAAGAGTTCAAGACAGATTTGAAATATAAGATAAATATGATATAGTTGTTACAATAAATATCCAGTATATTTGAAATATTGAACAAATGAAAAACTTATAGAGGATATAGAGAAAATGGTGCAAAAATAAAGCAACTCTGATGCATTGTATAGAAAAAAACAATTATTCAGCAGCTATGTTATATATTTTGAATAGAATAAACACATCACTATGGTAAAATATGCAAAATATGTGAGTTGAAAAACATATCAGCAATCTGGAAAGCAATATTCCACGAATATTTAATGTCCTTAATCTGTTGTTTCCTGGTAGCCTAAAAATTCTATTTGGATTTAAGATTTGTATGTTCAAATTTCGACGAGTTTGAACAACGTACATTGCGGTGCATGAGTCGTATTACACATTCTTCATTGGTGAATGGTGCGCATAGAATATTATATGTATATATATATATATATATATATGTTCAAAAAAGTCTCCAGGAATACAATGGCTATTTCAAGTTAACGTCGCGCATTCTGGTATATCGGGTCATCATATTTCATCACTGTGCT
>JAUELA010142602.1:0-14415 GCA_031471845.1 Boltenia villosa | reverse complement strand
TAACTGAAATAGACATATAGACACACAACTCAAGTAAATTTGTGACCCACTTTATTTTTTCTCCAAATTAAAAATATCAAAAGTGACCCAGTCAATTGAAAAGGTTCGCCATCCCTGTCCTATAATATCATATCATAACTTCATGGTTGTTACAACATTGCATCGTGCAATGTCATAAACCATTCAGTTGGTTTTAATGACATGCAATATTTTTCTATACTGACCGTTGTGTTCAGAATTTTGTATTTTAAAATGACGAAAATTAAAAAAAAAAAAAGTCTATCTATCTATTGTATGAGAATCACAAATAAGAACACTGCGATTAAATGCATACGAGCATCGTTAATACGGATAGAATACAATACAAATACAATACTAAGTAGAGTTTCCCACATCTACTTTAAATAGTTAGGTTAAGTTAGATGATTTACATTTGCTTTTACCTAAAAATATCATGTTTCCAAGCACTGCCCCCTGTAAGCTGTACTTTGTGTGTGCGCACATACAACTCTGAAGCGGCGCACAAAGGAAATTGAAGAGCACACATGAACAGTTTACAGTAAAATAAACGTTAACAACAATGCGATTGAACTGAAAATCTGCCGCACAAACCTTATTTTAGCTTTGCACAGGCGAAAAATACAGCGTACAGAGCCATGAAAAATAGGGGGAGCAATGTTTCCAAGCTGGCATATGGCCTGTGAGCGAAGATTTTGGTCAATATACAGTTTCTTGGTTGCAATTTGTTACCTTGTTCCACCACTGTCATCGACCCTCCAAATTTTGGCGTCAAGGAATAGACGATACGGTATTCATGAAGACTCTAATGATTGTTGATAATTGTCCTATTAACGATTTATATGAATAATTCAACCAAATGTGTGTAATACACGTTAAAAAGTTCATATAGTCTTGATTTTGCATTAATTTTTGTTACCAAACACTCATAGCTCTCTAGTCTAGAATATATATACAAGGTCAAATATATACATATCGGAAGTAAATACATTCTCTCACTTCAGTGCGGTTTCTATTACGTGAATGAGGGAGTTGAAATTTGCTCATGTGCAAAAAACAACAACATGTTTTCAGTAAATAGATTCCATTCAAACCCTTCGCACGCGATGAAGGAAAGAAGAAATGTTCGATTGAGGTTCGATGTTGAACTTGAATGTTGAGAAAAAGCAGAAAATTGATGCAGGTGCAAGAGGAACAAGTCTGATCTCGTATGGAGGTTATCATGTGTTATGATAGATATAAATATAGATGTGTTAATACCTTTACAGGTGAAGTTTTTTTAAAAGCATGAATTCTGATATGGAAGGGTAGCAGCGATGGAAAAAGATCTATTGGTTTGTAAGCCATACCAGTCAACTTGTTTTGCGTGTATTATATAAGTTCTTTCCTCTTTTTGTTCTTATATTGCCGTACAAGCCCGCATAAATATAAGCCCGCATAAGTATAAGCGCGCTACTGCTTTCTGGTAAATCGAGGGTACATGATACATCAATTTAAAAAAGGGTTGGATGAGGCTTTTTTTTGGAGTCCAGTTATGGGTGATGTGCGATTGGGGTGCAGTTGAAGGTAGCGCTAGGATTATAGTTGAGGTTATGTTTAGGTCAATTTGGGGTTCTAGCCCGAACAGCGGTGTCAAACCCACCTGGCGGGAAATCGTACCCAAGATATATGACATGTATTCAGTTTACCCGAGCCATGTGAAATGAATTGGTTTATATATTCTTTGCTTTTTATCTTGATATGGAAGCATTTCTAGCGCTAACATATGTAGAGCCAAATAGCTTAAAAACAATCATATCAGAAGTAACACAATTGTAGAATTTAACAGAAAGTAACGAAAAGTAAAAATATATAGGGGATTATCGCATCTAATATTTCCTCATCCACAGTGTTATATTGTAAAGGGGAGAAATTGTAAATTGTTTGGCAAGAAGCGATGGATATAACGTAATGGAATGTAATTGAGGCCGAGGTTGACTGACGTATGAGCGCCAGACATAAGCGCGCCGACAATAAGCGATCAGTGACAAGCTGCTGAAGCTTCATTGTGTATTCCTAACCTAATGTTGATTGTATTGTTAATAAAATTGTTTCCACTCTTTTTTGCATTCAAACGACGCGTCAACAACGGCCTAATATTTCTATACCGGGGGTACAAATAAATTCTAACCGAATTTTGTAACTATTTTACCACCAATGATTCCGTCTACTCGTGACATCACGTGTTTCTTTTATCTTTTAAGAGAGAAGATTCTTGAAATACGGAAGACTGGGGAACCAGTTCCGTTTGATTTATTGTTAGAAGGCATTTAGAATTATGTTAGAAATATGAAGTCAGTTAGAAATATTGTTCATTATTAATTCGTTATTAATGAATTGAAAGATTAAGTTAGTTTATTATTGCTATAATAGACCCTAGTGTTAATATATATTAAATCGAATATGTTCTGCTGTTTCTCCAAGTTGTTGTTTCTTAAAGGACGTCTTCCACTATCAAGGTCGTTTAGACTGTGTAGGATTGTCATTTGATTAGGTTTGTAGAATGTATCTTCCAGGTAAAATATACATATCCCAGGTAGACACATTCTTTCAATTCATGCCTCTTTCACACTACGGTAGATCTGCGGTAGAATTGAAGAAGAATTGCTTAGTTACAAAGTAAAACTACGTAAAAGCTGATATTTGCATTGATAGAACTACCGTCGTGCTTATTTGCTATTAATCATGTGTGTAGTTTAGTTTGTAAATAGGCAATTCTTTCGTAGATCTACCGTAGTGCGAAAGGGGCATCATCAGTGCGGTTTTCATGACGTGATTGGAGGAGCTGAGACATTAAGAAGGGAAAAAAGTGTTCGGTTGAACTTGCAATAAACAGTATTTTGAAAATTGTATCAGATGTAAGAGGAATAATTCTGATTTCGCATGAAGGTTAACATGTGTATGATAGATTTAGGGTAGCAGTGATTTAAAGAAGACCCTGCGATTTCAACGACATAATTCTCAACTTATAACTTTTCCCCTCTTTTTGTTCTTATACAGTCGTATAAGCCAGTGGCTCCCAACCTTTGAACACTTACGGACCGGTGAAAATAACCGATATATTTGGCGGACCACTAAGACATAAATAAAAACAATTATTAGTATTTATAAGTATTTTTGGTTGTTTTGAATCTAATATTATGAAAAGTTTGTGCGAAATCTGCGGTTGCTTCTTTGCCATAACAGTTGATAACTGTGACAGCCGAGTTTTTTCAGGGAGACGAAGCACTACATTGACGCATCCATTCAGTTTCTCTGCTTGGTTTTTATTACTGACAGGACCAAACAAGTTCAGAATATATATGCGAGGGAAGACAAATCCTGCAATTTAAGAGCCCATCTCTTCCCTAAAACGCTCTATCCATTATGCCGCCGTAATAGTATTCACTACGCGGGTAGTAACTAACAATGAAAGTAGAATAAAGTTTGTTGAATATTCATAATTATTCCCAATTAAATATTGGAGTTGTACAAATATAGTCAATAATTTAATAGATTTTAACAACGTAAGCATTATTAAGAAAGAATATGCATAGGCGCAGCAAATTGGGGAACGTTCGCGGACCGACAGGAAATTTCTGCGGACCGGTACCTGTCCACGGACCAGCGGTTGGGTACCACTGGTATAAGCGACGTTTTTTAGCCTTGAAATATTTAATCATAAAATTGAAATGATTAAACATCAACCCTATATTTATCACATCTCCAACTTGTTCATTTCTGAAGCTTCTTCTATACGGTTCGGTCTGAATACGCTTTTTACAAAAAGGGGATATTGCCTGAAACTAAATGAATTGAATACGTTTTGGGGAAGAAAAATAAATAAATGAGAGCGAGCAAAGCATCTTAGGGTGCCATCGAGAACGTCGTATTATTCTTCATTAAACTTAAAACACTAACGAGGGGTATACTATACCCAAGCAAAAAAGATTACGCGTGATACGTGAAGCAAACGCCTCGAACCCCCATATACATTTCTACCTCTCTTAGCCGCTGTTGATAAACGTAGCGCTGAGTGATTAAACTCGCTTGGTGGGAGCCGTAGAGTCCGTTTCTCAACAAGCCAGGAAGGCATGGTTTCATCCCTTGAGATTCCCCAGAAGGCGTGTTGGCCAAAGGTCAATCTTCAGATGCAGTCTTAGTCAATTTCTCATGAGTTTTATTTAATTTGTTGGTAAATTTAGCATTATCCGTAACCTTATTCATTGAACCCTTTAGTTAATAAGTTTTGCTTTAATTCGCTAAATTGAGGAAATGATAGTATAAAGGTTAAATTTCACATTTGTGTTTGTAAATAATCAATTTTGATTTAAACTATTTTGTTATTATTTTTAATGGGGTACATTATACCCTACTTTAGTGTTTAAGGGCTTCCACCTTAGTGTTCTGTGGTTAAAGTCGTTAAATAGTGCCTCAGAGTGGTGGGTGATGTAAATAGTGCTGAAGAGTAAGATTAAATCGATTTAAATCGAGGGTTTTCATCGATATATCTATTCGGGAGTCGGTCCGATCGATCTAAAATCAATTCCGTATCTCTTTTCTCAGTGGGTGTATTTTAGATATCTCTAGGCGGTAATTTTTCATTCTTTGTGGTTTGGGGCGTTTCGGTCAAGTTTCACTTAAAAGCGTTAATAACATATTTTGAGTGAACATTCCGTCTAACTTACCGTACTCCACGCTATGAGCTGTACTGGATATTTTGGGAGAAAAGAGCAGCAATTGTTTTTGTGCTAACCCATCCTAGCACTAAACCAACCTTGAAGTAAACTCAGGCCCTTATCCCTAACTCTAAACCTATATTAAAGTTTTGGGCGATTAACATATTTTAACATATTCCCATTTCGATTTCATATATAGTACAGAGGTTATCCGGACATTTAGTCAACGGACATTTCGCCAACATTCAAAGGTTATATCTTGCAGTTAAAGTTAGAGTTAGGGTTAGTGAGACACAAGAATTTTTTTTTTATTTTGCCAAAATGTCCCTTCTGTTGTGACGTCATAATTTATGACAAGACGACCGTTGGCTGAATGTTCGGGATACAATACAAGATCGCCAGATCGATTTTACAGAAAGTAGCGCAAAATTCTCAAAAAGTAGTGGATTGTTTTTAAAAAATCGAAATTTCACTGGCGGATCAATAAATGAGATGATAATAATATTAACAATAACATTTAATGCATATTCAATCTTCGAGTTCACTTTTCTTAAGAATCTCACTTTCAGAGACCAACTTAGAAATCTAGTATAAGCGTATAGCCCTACAAAGTCGCCCAATCTGTCACTTGTAGCCCAACATGGCAACCCTGGTATAGGTATCCG
Organism: Boltenia villosa; assembly: GCA_031471845.1. Classification (NCBI taxonomy): domain Eukaryota; kingdom Metazoa; phylum Chordata; class Ascidiacea; order Stolidobranchia; family Pyuridae; genus Boltenia; species Boltenia villosa. The sequence continues at coordinate 9,035 of JAUELA010142602.1, read as the reverse complement.
GACATTTATTTAGCCAAGGGACATCGCCAACATTCAAAAAATGATATGTTGGAGTGAGTTAATGTTAGGGTAGTATTAGTGACACACAAAGAATTGTTTTTTTTTTTTTAATGTTGGCGAATATCGAAAGCATTGAAATTCTCATCTTTCTTAATATTTTCAGAAATAACTTATCCGTTACCATGGGCATCTTGGTGCTAGCAGCACTTTTTGCTTTTTTGAATCCTAATATCGTCTCAGCAACGAAACCTGGTGATCTTAAATGCATGACGTGGGCAATGAAACGTATATTGGGAGATGGTGACGTAACCAGCACCAATGACGTCATTAAACCGAATACTACAGCAAATGAACCAAGACCAACACGACCAAGTGATGTAGAACCATACATCGGCCATAGCAGACCTGGAAAGCGTGGTGCGATTGGACCACCTGGTATTAGAGGGCCTGTAGGACCCCAGGGGGTTTGTGATTGCATCCCCGAGGAGGTGAGGATTCTGCAGCGGGAATACGAAGATCTGAAAGGTGGGGATTCTCATTGTTTTGTTTAGATTCTTCGATTCTTGTTGATTTATATTGCTATATCCTTTTTGTCGTCACCAAGTGCCTCATTATTGTCACTCATCTACTTCAGCATCATCATTTGCGTAGTTTTACTTTGTAAATAACCAATTCTCAGCCAATTCTACCGTAGTGTGAAAAGGACATAAGCGTCATGATATTACTAAAGTTTCTGCTTTGAATGTTCCATTAAATTATAATATTATCTGAAACTGTTGTTGTTTTTGATGGTCACGCAATTTCGGTGGCCAACGTTTAATGCTTGTTAGCAACATTTTTCATAAAAGGGTTTTATCAATAATCATACTGATTACTTTGCAATTTAATGGTAAAAATGAAGATTTCACTGAATGAATTTGACTATTTGCTAAAAAAAATGCCGCGCCTAGGGCGCGCATTGTCGTACCTTTCTTATGGAATATCAAAAAAATAACATAATATAATTTCACTGAAAATGGGGGAAGGGCACATTACCTAACGACACTATTAACGTCATTAGTTTAGGGGCTAATAATACCATCTGTTACGAGCCCAACACCATCTTAAATCAACCACTGGTCATGGTTTTTCAGTGCTACACTTTTATCAAAAAATATCAACGAAGAATTAGAAAATGCAGAGTTAGTATTGATGATCAACATTGTTTCAGACGAATTAATCTTTATTTATCATTTTCAAATTAATCTATTCTTGTTCAACTTTGTTTTCTTGTTTTTCAGAAAAGCTGCGAAGAATGCGTCTGACATCTCCAGGTCAGTTGCTAATTATTTAGTTTAAGTCCATCCTAGCTATTGCACGAACCGAACCCCCGAAAATGGAAGACAAACGCCTGACGTAAAGTGTAATTCATAACAGAACCCCATCCCCATTTTCATACGTATGAGAATGCAGGGGGTGGGGGAATTTTTTGGGGCGGGAAAGAGTTTTTTGTTTCGGACTTAATGGGGTCAAAATTTGGCGCGGAATAATTATCAAGGGTATCGATGTGTGAGGGTTGTAAAACTTTCATTGCTTCGGGAAAAGAAAATTGTGGAAAGGAATTCAATCAAATACTAGAAACTTTCTGTATTTTCATATTTAAAATTGATTTGTCCAAATGTAGGAGAACCTTTAAGTATAAAGAGCCGAATTACTGCTGCTAATAGCTTGCTGTACCATGACAAGCCTAACCCCAACTTTCATGCGTATGGGAGGGTGAAATTTTCGTTTCAGGGGGGGGGGGCGATGTGTGAGGGTGTGGACGAGTGTGAAACTTTCATTACCTCGCGGAAAGAAAATTGTGGGAGGGAATTCAATCAAATACTAGAATCTTTCTGTATCTTCTGTCCATATTCAAAAATAATTTCTCCAAACGTAGTCGAAGCTTTAGTTATAAAAAGCCAAACTACTGCGCCGTAATACAACCAACTTAAATATAAAACTAACCTGGAAACTTGTTGTTTTAGAAACGTTTTGCTTGCTTGGCATGAAGGACCGATCAATACCGGATTCAGCTATTACAGCGTCGTCACGCCCTGGTTATACTCACTATGCTCGACTTGACAACGCTATCCACGGATGGTATCCTTCATCAAGCAAGTCAATTTATTTCCATTGCTAAACACTTTGGCTTTGCCACCAGTATGGTTTTCAACGTAACCGATGACGTCATATAATTTGTTGTGAAAGGCGTGAAAGAATTAGAGACGTAAAATAAATGCATTTTTTAAGTTGATCAATAATCCCTGAAATAAATCTAGAAAAATAGAGAACCCCTCAGGTCGAAACTGGTGGAGCGCAACGCTGTTATTTTTGTGTTTGGATTGTATTTAGAATTTTTATTTTTCACAATTTTGTCTGCGTAGGGTTTTAAGTTGTAATCCATGGCAAAATTTAACCAAAATAATCAATTTCAGACAACGTTGGACATGAGTGGATTATGGTGGATCTTGGCCGATTGAGACCGGTAACTGGACTTGTGACTCAAGGAAGACATAACTCTGACTACTGGACGAAGAGCTTTCAAGTTGAACACAGTGTAGATGGGAAGAACTTTACTGACGTGAAGAAAGCAGACGGAAGTGAAATGGTGAGAATAGAATAGTAGTTATACATGATATTGTGTTGAGGTACCCCATAAAGTTGAAAATTTGAATATTGTTAGATTTTAGGGCGAAGATTCTAAACCCTATTCCGTCCATCCGCGTCACACTCACAGCACATATCACAAACATTCCGCACATGCAATTTTCAGTGAAAATCCTCCCTTATTCTACTTTTTCCTCCCCAAATGTATTAAAACGTTTTGTGCTTTCCATTTTTACATTCAAAGGGCTATATTTCAGGGGTTCTCAGCCACGAGTTGGACTCCCCACCCACAAGAAAAAAACAACGGCCCCTATCATTCATTGTTGAAATTAATAAGATTTAATTAAAACCACGTCAAAAAATACTTACTTAATTATCAAATTCGGTAAGTTTCCGCGACCCCTTGTAAAAACCAATGTTAACCCCAAGGAAATAGTAAGGAGGTCTTAATGAAATTGTGGCTCCATTACATCCAAGAGCATTAAGAAAGGAATTGATCCACCTATCCTAGAAAACTCCAACCTGCAGCAATTATTCTTTATTATTAATATTTTCAGGTATTTTCCGGCAATTCTGACAGAAGCACGAAAGTTGTGAACCGATTTCCTGAACCAGTTTCGAGTCGTTTCGTGCGGATTTATCCAATGAGTTACAATAACGGTATATACCTACGATTTGATGTCATTGATTGTTAATTAATGACAAATTGCAAAGTATTAAGTAATGCTTCTCATGAAATAAATGCTTTGACTAACGTGCTTTTACTATTGACCTCTTAACTAGTGTGACCAGAGTAAAATAACTTAGTTGAAATCCTGAATATAATATACCGTAATTTTCCATACATCCGCACCCAAATATAATACGCACCCTTCTTTTGATGAAAAAATGACATTTTTCGTTTAAAATTATTTGTTTACGATTACATCGTGATCATTACTGTCGATAAATACTTTTTTAACACTTTCGGTGCTTTTATAGGACGTGTATATACGCTTTTTAATTAAATTCCAGTCAATGGGTGAGGTATCCACCGTTATTACCAACTTTACTTTCAATAATTTCACAAAATAAAAATTCGACACATGTCAAGAATGTCAACAAATTGCAGGTAATCTTTTTTAGAAGATTTATTGCTATATTTTTGTCAATTTTGACGTAAATTGCTTAATTTAATAACATTTAAAATTCTTGATTCACATGCATAATACGCACCTCCAAAAATGATTTGACCGAAAATAATACATATTATTCACGGATAATTATGGTGGACAACTCTAAGACATGAGCATTTTCTAATCTTATTTTATTTGAATCTTTTTGTCAAATCAAATCTGGCTTCTTAACAAATATTTCATTATATCAACAACAACATTGAAGATTAAGCTTTATTCTTATTTGAGAAAACTTGTAGGAATAAAAAATGCTGCATAAAATAAAGTAAATTTTCATTAATAGAAAATATAAACACAATACACATCAAACAAAAGTACAAAAAGATAAAATATGAGGAATTTGTTGTAAACAGCCTGATGTATGTGTGTATTAAGGAAATTTCATGCATCATATGCCTCCTTGACACTACGGTAGATCTACAGTAGAATTGACGAAGAATTACCTATTTACAAAGTAAAACTACGTAAATACTTATTTGCAAATAAGCACGATGGTAGTTCTACTTGCAAATCTGCGTTTGCGTATTTTCACTTTGTAAATAAGTAAATTTTCGTCAATTCTACTGTAGAACTACCGTAGTGTGAAGGGGCAATGGACTAAGTGAAAAATGTTACATATTCTGTATTGCCGTATCGTAGAATCTAGTTTTCAAATTCTAATATGATTGGAAGTGCTCATCCCTATCCAACCCATTCAATATTATCGCAAAGTCATGTAAATATATTGCATATTGCTAGTTAAGAGGTTACTGCCACCGCACATTCAATCAATGAAATTGTTAAATCATTCAGTCTGGAAAATGCTTGAATCAATGATGAAATTAATTTTGTGTTATTTCAAAAGTTTACCGTAATCATGCAAATAAATGAGGCTTTTGATGCTGAAAATTGTGCATTTATTTAGTGGTAAAATAGAAATTCGATTTGTTTTGTGAAAACCTGATCTGTGAAGGCCGGCCACAAAAATGGATGGAGACCCGTAGTGAACGGTGATATCGCAAGACAGAAGCCGAATAAGGAGAATTTCAGTCAAAATTGCTCTATTTTTAGCATAGACAGGCAGACAGGCGTATGGAGAACGAGCAAGGCCTTTCCTCGAATAGACTGCGCGGTGGTCTGCCTGGCTTCTTCAAGCCGTTTGAGCTTCGCGATTTAATCGGTCTGGGTTAATAAGCAAATCTCAATTCAACGTTATAAAGTCATAAAAACAATAACTCTATAAGCAGAAGCTATCATGTTTATTAGGAATCCCGGACATTCGCCATTGTTTGTGACGTCATAACAGAGGGACATTTTGCCAACATTAACTTTGTCGACATTTTTTTGTGTGTCACTAACTCTAAACTTACCTAAGAATAACCCTAAACCTAACTTTAAGATCTATTTTTTTTTAATTGTGGCGTAATGTCCGTTGGCTAAATGTCCGGATACCTTTTATTAGGTTTAATAATAGTGTGTTCCGACTTACAGACAAGTATAATGTAAGACTTGAACTCGTCGCAATAGGATGAGACCAAAAGTTGACATGTTTTTTTTTGTTGACGCTGTTTAGAAGGTTGCATGTTAAAGCCACCAATTTCCAAGGTTATTTAGATGGTTCGTGAAATAAAACTTGTTGAAGCAAGTTGCTCGGTTGTACAGCTTTAACCTAAGAGTATTGGTGACCGGAAAATTGGCCACAATTTTGGCTAGGAAACAGAAAACGACTTTATAGTCACAGAATAAAGATGGTTAGTATTAGTGGTTTATAGTTAGAGCAGCGGGTCCCAACCTGTGGGTCGCGACCCCAACTGGGCTCGCCTGACAATTTGCCTGGGGTCGCCTAAGGCCTTCTAAAAAGTTAAGGTACGGTAGTTTGTTACCGGTAGTACTTAAGATATTGTCGTTGGGAAGAATTATCCAATAATTGACAGAAAAACAGCACATATATGGTTATTTTTGTATTATATAATATACATGGTAGATAAGAATCCACTGTGGGTATCTGATAAGAGTCCCAGCACTACAGTAGCTTTTGGAACATGCCGGTACGACGCGATGTATATAACAAATTGGTGTGTTGATAATTATTATGATTCAATTATTGAAAATTTGTAAATAAAAAATAGTGTTCCTATAAATTTACATATATTTAGAAGTCAAATTTAATATATAGCCTAGTACTAGTTAGCTCCAAAAATGGGAGGATCAACCCAACTAATTTTATCCTTGGGGTCACCGCAACTTGGAAAATGTTATCAAGGGGTCACGGCACCAGAAAGGTCGGGAACCGCTGGGTTAGAGCGTTAGGTTTAGTGATAGGAGCAGTGTCGGCTCGTGACTTCCATTGGTGGGGGTGCTGCTCCAGAATTTTTTTAGGAAGTGTTCAAAGGGACGTGACATGTGCACTGATAGAGGCGCAACATTGGCATACATACGGGACACGACACATTACGACATGATGATGGATGACTTACGTGCAAAGAGTTCTTCAATTATTACTTTCATATGGATAGATCAGACGTATGACCCACAGGTAAACATCACATTTCCTATTGCTCCATATATGGAAAACATTATAAATTACAAAGTAAAATATCCTAAAATTCAGACGCCATCCTTCATACCTTGAGTTGAATATTATCAATGCGATAAATATAATTTTATGTACGCAATACTCCTTAATGAGGAGAGCACATTACCCACATGACCACCGTCCACACACCTAACACAAAAAGATACATTTTTCCACAATCAGAACAGATAAGTTAGCGATGATGTTGCTACAGCGAAAATGTAGTTGAGCATCTGGCTATAATGATAAGCGCAAATTTGGGTATGAGCAAAGAAACATATTGCCGAGTGAATATTAAAAAGTATAAGGACAATTAGTGCCGGGTTAATGCATGGGCTCAGGTGCCGAAGTCCAGGGGTCTCTGGCAACTGGAGGGCCTCCAGTGATGAAGAGAAACGTTTTTTTATTTGTGAATGCTGAATCAAAGTATAAGTGATCTAACTTATCTACTTGTAAAGAGGATCCGTCTATATAATGTATATATTTCATTAGTAGTCGAATTACTATGGAAACACTGAGGCCTACAAAATCTATAATCCGGCACTGAGGACATATTCTGTATTATTATTTATTATACATCCTACTGAATTCTTGTTTGTTCAATATTTTAGACTGAAGCCGTCAGTACCAGCTCGTCTTCGTCCATCCCATACGTCATGTGGATGTGGTATTCACCTGAAATGGACCAATCAAAAACTGCGATGTTACTGATTATTCCATCTAAATACTCCATTAACACTGGTTCTGTATAACCGTTCTCCTACATCGACAGGCACCGCCGCTCTGTGTGAAATGTGAAAGATTGAACAGAGCAGTATGGGAAGTATCAAAATGCTTGAATTTATCTATAACCAAATCCTCTTCACCTGTATGTATCATATATGTTAGGGCAGAGGTTCCCAAACTGTGTTCTGCGGAACCCAAGGGTTCCGTGAAAAAAAATGAGTGGTTCCGCGAGATGCCAAGTAACATGAAAATAAATTTCTCAGAAATATACTTCGCTCGAAAGAATAGAAATCAAGAGCGAGTATACCTAAATTATACTTTTTCAATTGAAATTTTACATTTATTCCTTAATTTAACCCACAATTTCCTTCATGTTTTTCTATATAAGTTAGAGTTTCACATATTTTTAAATAATGTTGAAGAGTTCCGCAGCAAAAATGTTTTGGGAACCACTGTGCTAGGTTAAAAGTAAATTATGTGCATAGTTTCGTTATATTTATCCTCCAGAATCCAAGATAAAAAAATTACACGAACTGCCCACACTATTTCTGCCCGCATACTCAATCAAAGAGAAAAACCTGCCCACAATTTGAAGTTGTACTTATTCTCAAACAATGTTAATTATAATCCCTGCTTGAAGATATTTGATTTGATCATATTTCCGTACTCCGTATTTTTCCTGTCCGCGTGAGACATTTTGGAATTGAATTTCCATCATAGAACTTCTTTCAACTCCCACCGATCTCCCTCGTCCCCGATCTACGTCATCACCCTAATCAAGAGGTCAAGAGGTTGCCATGAAAGTAGCAACTTAGAAGCAAATATCACCATTCAGATGGGAGACGATAACTTTCATTTTATATATATATATATAATCGGCAATAAAAAACGTTTTTCATTAAATCATCATGGGTGGCATGGTTCTTCTCTATAGCAGTCCCAGTACAATCTGTCTGTATTTTTCCATATTCAGAAGTAATTTTGTAAAATTAATCGTATAAAATATGTTTGCCTTGTTCTAATTAAACTTATTAAAAATTGAAGAGAAAAATGTCAACATTTTGTTTTAATAATTTGTTTCATATTTCCTCCGCAAGATGAAGCCTGAGAGCAATGTTCGAATAAAGCGCTCATTTTTCTTCAAGCACGAACGAATGACGAAGCAACCAAGCTTCACGAAGAGTCGTTGAATGTCATGCAGCAAGCCGTTTATCCTTTCTCTATGCTCCCTTTTAGTTATGGATCTGTAAGTAGCGTATGCGACAATTATGCCCAAGTATTAAAAAAAATCAAATATAATATCAGTCACATATCATAATCATAATATGACACATATCACATATCGTTCTTGTTATCCACGAAGATGCTCAATCAAGAATTTTAAAATTCAAAAATATTTTAAGTCCTCGTCTTGTTTGAACACAATTAGAAGTTTTATTTCGTAAGGTTTCGCAAGACCATAACATCTCGCATGTTCAGACGAAGCATAACAAATAACCTGATAACAAGAACGATATTGATATGGTATATGTTATGAACTTGTGAAAGTTACGGAAAAAATGGAATTGCGTACAAACAAGACCACGAATCCTACAATAAATTAAACTTTCATGTTCATTATTACTATATATATTATATTAAAGCCATCGACATCAAGGTCATTTAGGCTATGAAATTAAGTTTTGTCAGAGAACTCGAAAGTTTGTCAGAGCAGTGTGAATATGCACCTTGTAACCACAAGCATACCGCACTAAAACAAGATAAATTCATCTCTTGACATCGTCGTACATGTGTATGTGTGTGTAAAGGAAATCTTGACTCGAAAGAAGATTTCCCGAAAGGACAATCACGTGTCAAGATGGCGGAGAAACATCGACTTATGAGGGCTGACACTTGAGCACATAGACGTGGGAGCAATTCATTTTCGGTCAGTCCAATTCAATTTTTCAAAG
>JAUELA010142491.1:0-14419 GCA_031471845.1 Boltenia villosa | reverse complement strand
TCACTGACGACACCTTGTGGAAGTGTGCCTGGCCAAGACGCTACAGCCGGTACTCTGATACCTCCTTCCCAAGTGGTGAATTTTCCGCCTCGGAATATTCCGGCTGATCCTCCCCATGCGCACCCGTATTTGTCAGGTCCGTGGTCAGATAAGAATAAGGATAAAGTATCTTTCTCTATACCGAGTTCTCTCAACAAATCAAGAATTTGTTCAATAGCCCAAGACATCTCGTTTACGTTATCACCATATAGACCTAATGGATAAGTGGAACATCAGAAGATAAAAGATATCGAAGCAATATTTAAGAATATAACCGGGAACCGATTCCCCGTCTTTAGTTCTTAATTGGGAACTTCCATATAACTTATATTCCTCTCATTGGTAAATTCCTACTTACAACATTACGAAGAGTTGCAAAGTGTAGAAATAATGATATAGTCCTGTACTTACCTCTTTTGGATTTTCCGCAGAAATTTTCATCGCAAAATAAAGCGATATGCGTTTGGGGGAAGGAAAATCGAAGATAAAATGGTTTTTCTTGGTTAGAATGAATGAATTTCTTTGCATCATCTAACAACTTTTGTGTCAACTGGCTGTTGAATGATTTCGTATTGTTGTACAGCATACATGATTTACTCATCTCTTCCACTGAAAACTAGAATATCAATTTAAACAGGGTGGTTCAACTACGGGCCCGCAGGCCACCAGTTAAATAGCACCTATCTAATGACCCCATCTATTTAATGATACAAAATGATACATTGATCTATTGTATTTTTTTTTCTGGAAAAAAATGAGCTACTTCTATATCCTTTTTAATAATACTGTAGTATAAAAAATAGAGTCAATGAGACTGATTTAAATATCTCGAAAGCAAAAACTAGCTTAAAATCTAAAACGATAAATCAAATGGACCTGGCACTACCAATGACCAGGATTATGAATGAATACATTCAAAGCCACTGAAACTAATGATTGCAAAAGAGACAAGAGTGAAAAAATATATAAAGTATTATACGAAATATAGTTTTCATTTGTGGACCGCAACTTGCAATTAATATTCAGTGGCTACATATTATAACAACTTTGGCTGGTCAACGAGCGGACGACCAATTGATCAATTCCTGGACTTTGCAATCAGCATCATCAGTCCACATTAAACCATGTTAAGAAGAAGAAAGAGAACAGCCTACAATATAAAAGATTCAATCCTCACCGTTTTGGGATCACAATACACAGTGATGGTGTTGGGAATCATCGTTCCGACAAAATCAAACCCGTGATGGATAGGTAAGTGGTTGCCATCAGTTTGATTGAATTCATTGATTCCTGTTAAAATTTCAAATTTAACAAGATTTGATTAAATTGTTAAAGCACAAGCACAGGCAGATTCTTTGAGATATTGGAAATGTAGTATGGATTTAGTCATGGTTCATGGGTTTCATCACGGTTTTATAGATTCTATACAATACAAAATTTTAAATGTGAAACCGTCTCAGAAGGCATGGTTAGGTAGGTTAGTTTGTAGTCTTGAAAATTATTTAACAGGTATTAGCTGAGATCGATTTCCATCACGGTAGTATATTATGAAGATTGTTCAAGGCAAACGAATATCATTTTTGTCCTGTTTAAAACGAAAATTGATTTACCCAGATGCCATTTTCCTATGAAGCCGGTTGCAAATCCAAAATCTCGCAAGGCTTCAGCCATTGTAATCTCGGTTTTTCGTAAACCTCCACTTGAATTGACGCGAATAACTTTAGCTTTCGATCCGAATATCCCGCTTCGAACTGGATAACGTCCTAGTATTAGATAATTAATTCGGCTCACATGATGTTAGGCAAAAAAATGAATCAAAGCAGATTATCTAAAATTTTGATTAGTGCTTAAAGCTCTACAAATATTTTCTCTCTGTATAAAAGATATCTGGGAAATATGAAGCTTTATTTTTGACCTCAAAATCAGACGACTCTGTGTTCATGAAACTTTGATGAAAACAATCGTTATCCCACCTGTCAGTATAGCATCCCTACTTGGCGAACAAACTGAAGAAGCACTTGTCCACTGTGTAAAACGTATGCCTTCTTCTGCCATCCTGTCCACTCCTCCAGCTTCTTGAATAGAATGACCAAATGACTGAAAATCCGCATACCCTGTATCATCGGCTAAAAATATTACTATATTCGGAGGCCTGCTTGGCTTCAGCTATTCTTTCGGCAAAACACTCATAATAATTGCTGTCATTGTTATTATTAAACCCAAGGCTATCCCCGACATAGCCAAGATTACCAGTGACTGCTTCATTGTAGCTGTCGTACTTCCAGACGATTTCAACTTGATAAATTTTGCTGATTACACAGAAGCATTAAAAAAATCGAATAATATATTATCATTGCCACGTCTACATATACATTTGTTATGTACTGTTCAGCAAATATTCGTATTCCAAACGTTGGAACCTATAAACCCATTATTTTACATTCTCAATATTTACATTCCCGAAGTTTAACTTTTACAACTATGCAATATAACGAAATTCCGCCATCCGGGTATTAAAAACAGATAAAATTGCGAATAAAAAAATTAAATACCGTGCAACTTCTTGCTCTCCCTCAGTGCCTGATCGTAGCATGATGAGCAGTTCTTTATTTCATACAGAATATCCTTGTCAAGCAATCACATGTTTTTATCATTTTCATAATTGAAAGTAACGCGCAGGAATACAAAGCGAAACGATCGCCAAACATGCGGAAACCACCACATACAAATATTATTTAGGGGACTGTAATTCCAAATCAAATGGTAGAAAGGGTAAATGCTACGATACGACGTACCTATGCTTCAGAATTTATAGTTCATTCGGCTGCTTACTGACGTTGACTCGTCAGCCAACACATGTCCATTCCGCGTATACTTCTCCAGCTTTCTAGTTAATTTCTCACTTGTCAAACATTTAATTGTTAATACGAAAATTTAGTTGGAGAAATTTTTAGTTTTTCAGAACTCCGGGGTCAGTAATTAGGTCAAATATCAAAGTTGGATGGTTATTTTCATGCCACTTCTTCCCAGTGCAGCTGTATTTGTCGTATATTGACGAATTAACAAGAACACAGTCAAAACAATACACCACATCACAGAGGCCTGGTCATGACTTCAATTAAACCAAAACAACAAAATTGGTTTTAAGATTCTATGAATCTAGTACGCCAACTAACTTTTCGTAAAAAAATGTAGCTTGTCCTCTTTTAATGTTATTTTTGGGGCTAGTTCATTGAAGTTGCAGATTTCAGGTTCCAGGTTGAATATAAATTATCTTAAGGAATAAAGTGAGTTGTCAAAAACAGTTCTTAATTAGAAATTTGATATTATTTATTCCAAAGAAAACAAATTGTTAACTTGAATAATCCTATTGTATACGTATAGGGGGAATGGATTGCTACATGCCTCGACACAGACCCAATCATGAGAATCATAACAATAAATACGAAATTATGAGATTGATACTCTTTAAACCCCCTAACCTAATAGGTTATTATAATTCGCCAATTTTAATAGAATTAAACTGTTTTGTTCTTGATTATGTATATTTTATGGAATAACAACGGCAACTACAATGGAAAAGCCTAATGAAATATCCGAAAAGGATGCATAGGTTGTTGTTATTGTTTGCGGGTGTCCAGGTCATTTAGCTATGGAGTGAGCGAAAATAGTATCACTAACCATATACATCTAATACAAAATAACCTAAATTCTCGTGTGTTTCATTGTCCTGGGGTACTTGTTTGAGTTTCTACGCGAGGTAATTGTTCAGTGGCACTCTGGGAATAAATTCCCTGTGGGTAGATGTCCTAATACCGATTTCCAAGCATAGGTGCCTACCATTAAAATCAAGCACAGAACAAGTATTGCCGATATAATATTTCTGTTTATTTCAAAGCTTTAGCAATCAAAATCAATCGTTATTATATAAAGACACATGTTTATTGCTCATATTTATTCTGATTCCGATTATTGCTTGCAGGATCCAATATTGTTTTCACTCAACCAGGTCGCGCTACAACAAAACATAACTTGAATTACAAAAGCATCCGCTAAGTAATAATATTATTTATCATTGGACTTATCGTAAATCTTAAAATATATTCTATTACACTCGCACACATCATCAAAAAAAATTTAGCACAAAATTACTCAAATCAAACTCACGTGGCGCTGCAACAAAAGAAAAATACGGATTACATTTAAACTGTGATCGATTCATTTAACATTACATTTACCTCGAATCTTAAAATATATAATAGTATTATATAATCACAAAATATAAAAAAGTAACACTTTTGTCAGTTTATACCAGTAAATCCATCTTAAATTCATATTTCCTTTCTATTCAAAACTACAGCATGATCCAAAGGTGAGATTAATTGGTAATAATATATTACATATATTATTACATAATACTCAGCAAATAATTTTATTGATCCTTAAATTGTATGTATATATCAACTCACTCGGGACACAGGCGACTCTACGATTACCGACAACACGCCGACAACCTGAAAAAGATAGTTGCAGTAGTTTGACTCCGGATATGCTGTTTTCTACATTAAATTTCTCCTAGTTCACGATTTTAATATCCCAACATTATATGCAAACAAGAGAACATGAATGTGTGTGAATATATATTTCATTTTCCCCTTTTCACTATATATATATATATATATAAAGAAATCAGGAAATCATTTAAAGCATCTTATTATTGACTCATGTTGACAACATGGTAGTAATAATCTTTTCACTAATTGCAAGCCAATTATTTTTCATGTAATAGGAATTTTTAACGATCAATCAACTTACGTGATTTCTCCACACTACGTGTCAAAATTTGTTTGAAAAACTTCGCCACATCAAGATTTTCCATTCTGTAATAAAATGAATATTTTTCATGTTCGTTTATTTCAAATTCTTACGAATATCTTAGCATAATTTTTGTCTAAAAACAATACAAGAAAAATAATCAACGAACTAAACATATTTTCAATAATTACCGAAACGGAAAAGAAGTTGATGAAACAACCAGCAACACAAGGATGAAGAGTATTTTCTGATTCATGTTGGTTCCTTTGCTCCCTTCCAAGAATGTAACGGCGGTTCACTGCCAGGTAGCTCTTATAGAAATTATATTTCCCCTTCGACAGGATTCAAAAGACGGACGTGGAAAAAGAAGCGGAAAACATAATGCTTTCAGTATGAATAGAACATCCGCCAAATCATAGAACGCTTCTATTCAGACACTCTGGGATATCCCATCTGATTTACAGGCAGTATGAGTACTTCATCCCCAGTTTATCCTCATTCACTCTCAGTATGAATAGAACATCCGCCAATCTCATAGACCGCTCCTTTCATCAGCTCCGAGACATCCTATCAGATTTACTGGAAATATGTGTGCTACTTCCTCAGTTCATCCTCATTCACTTTCAGTATGAATAGAACATCCGCTAATCTCATAGAATCATAAAATCTCATTAAACGCTACATTTCAGCAACTCTGGGACATCCTATCTGATTTACTGGCAATATGAATGCTCACCTCATCAGTTTTTCTCATCAGTATAACGAGACAATGGATAAAAATGAAAATTAACCAAAACGTATGGTATCATTCTTGGTTAAGACTTTAGATGTATATTTTCGCACACCACTGAATGAATTCATATGGTCCGTTCATGCCGTAACTTTCACTAGTAAAATATGAAACTATAACATAGTATGAAGAATTGATGCATATGTTTAAATGTTGGATACAAATTTATAAAAAATAAATACATATTATATCAAGGATACTAAAACCAAACGATGCATACGAAAGCCACAATTACGGTATATTCTTTTCACCAATAAAGAATTTTCAGCAGAAACTGAAGAAACTAGAAGCTCAGAACAAGAGTTTCGTCATAACGGACATTTTAACCTTTCCCATGTGCATTTGTCTGAGTATTATTTTAGGCCAATTTCAACGCACTCATTTTGAGCGAAGGTTCCGTATATAATGTAAATGTGTATATTATTACAACCAATTACTTTATAGGGTAAGGGAATTTGTTTAAAGCATGGTTTCGGTTTGATATAACATTTTTTGATATAAAATAACCATTCCATATATATGTATATTTATTTTGAAGTGTTCGCTCAAATGGAAGCGCTCAAACTGAACCGATCAACTCGGACATGGTCATCATTCTATGATCACACGCTGAGGACATGCATAAAATATACGATATTCAAGTTTTATTCACAATTAAATCAGTTCCATGACAGGATAAATATGTGGCGATTTTAGATTTGTATTTCCTTGGAATAAAAAGTGATTCGATGGTGTCAGTTGCTTTCCTTAATATATTTCTTTGTAAACACCAACAACAAATATGGCGTGACTTGTGTGTTTATACCGGGTCGATATTGCCGCCCGACAGGGCTGTAACATTCATTCGTCATGATCAAAGACGCGTTTATACTGAGCTAGACAAACAATGAAATGTCACGTAGTATAAGGCAGAAATAATTATTAAAGCATAAAATGGGATTAAGTATTACTCACACATGGCCGGGCGAAGCCGGATACCTCTGCTTGTTGAGAGAAGTTAAACTGCCCGAAACATGCTCATCCCTCTTAGGTTATCCATTAGAGATATATGAGAGAAAGATATTAAACCATGTTAACTTGAAAAGTATAACAAACTACTCTTTCGCAGTTAATGACAGAATCAGATAAATCAATATTAATCATGTTGAATACGAGTTGTTGTTTTTTTCGTCACCTCAGCATTTTTTTCCTTCGGGTAAAAATCAACGTTTTGAATTTTTTTGGGAAATGAGAGCAAAGAGTTCAAATCTGGAAGATCTAGGAAGATGTAGGAAGTTGGAAACATTACGTTTTTATTTCTTTTCAAATATTTCGATGGCTGTACTATCCGACCAATACAAGATTCATTAGTATACGATAAGAAATGTAGGTATGGCATATATTTGATTTGATTCATTATTTTATCAGATTTTCCAGATTCTTTTATCAAGTTTGATTCCGGTTCTTCTCATCCAGAAAAGATTGGTCTCTGATATACGACAAATACAGCTGCATATAGGATGAAGTAACGCAAAAGGAAATTCAATGTATGATAAGTACGAAATAAACTAGAAACCTGGAGCAGTATATGCAGTATCTACAGGATGGACACATGCTGGCAAACGAATCAACGTCAGTAAGCAGCATAAATCAATTAAACTAGAAATTCAGAACCAGAGGTACGTCGTACCCTATCATTTATATTTTCTATCATTGATTTGAATTACAGTTCAACTAATAATATTTGTATGTAATAATGTCCGCATGTTTGCCGATCATTTTACTCTATATCTAAGTATGTTACCTTCAATTATGAAACTGATCAGCTGATCAGAGGTCCAGTACGAATATATGGATATTCAAAGTTTTTATTCGCAATTCCATCTGTTCATAATGCTTGAATGGTGAAGAAATGGTCCTTTGCTATTCAGTAAATTGCTGAAATGAACTAGGACAGCTGTACCTGATATCATTTTCGTATTAATAGAACATCCGCCAATCTCATAAAACGCTTCTATTCAGACACTCCTGGACATCCTATCTGAATTACTGGTTATATGAGTACAACATCCTCAGTTTTCGTCGAAGCTTCCTGCCAAAAATGCAGGAGCATGAATAGATATCGAGACAATAGATTGAAATAACTCTAATACAGTAGAAGGAATTCGTGCATATGTTTGAGTGTTGGGTTCAATTTAAAAAAATTGAATATATATTATTTCCAACAGTATTATATCTGCAATGTTTGTTCTGTGTTTGATTTTAATGGTAGACACCTGTACTTGAAAATAGGTATCAGGACATTTACACACAGGGAATTTATTCCCAGTGTGCCACTGAAATATTACCCCATGGAAACTCAAACACCTGTACTTGACACCTGTAGTACACCTGTACTTGACACCTGTACTTGAAAATAGGTATCAGGACATTTACACACAGGGAATTTATTCCCAGTGTGCCACTGAAATATTACCCCATGGAAACTCAAACAAGACAATCAAACCCAGTGGATATTTATGTCATTTGGGATTAGATATGTATGGTTAGGGATACCATTTGTTCTGACACATTTTCACTCACGACATAGCCTAAAGGATCTGAGCAATCGCAAACAACAACATATGTACCTTTATTGGAGATTTTGAGAAATAGGTAGTACAGTACATAGAGGAATCGGCAGGACCGTATTTTCCATTAGGCTGAAATTTCTAATGTCATTCGACTTGTCATGTCATTTGTACCTCCTGAAAAAAATCTACTCATAGGGCCTACTGAACGTCACAAGTAATATGAAGTCATCAAAACGACAAATTATAAACTGAAATGTCTCTCTTACGTATAAGAGGTTGCTGCGGAACCTCCCTTCCGAGATTGCTGGAAACGGGAATAGCGAAAGGCATCTTCATCCTTTTTGAAATCAGCGTTATGATGGTGTACTTGAATATAAAGAATATATATCAATAATAATTTAATGATATTAATAAACATTTTTGGACATTCAAAAAAGAAAACCAATATTTTTCAAATTTTAGGGCTCAAGGGGGTCTATACATTTTACCACGAATACAAATTTTGCTTTGTGACATAGGATAGATATGAAATAAGAGTGAGGATGCTCTAATCTTTTTAAATTTAAAGATTTCAATTTTCTCAAGTTTGTGGTATCTAGTGTACGAACCATATTTCATTCCATAGCACCTAGAAAGTAGTGATTTGGTAGACAGATAGGGAACAGTAATCCACAATTTATGAATTTCCGAGATTGAAAAAAATTGAACAAACAAGTGTAAGCTAGCGACACGCTTAAATAGTTCTATGGGGTAGAAAACAACATTATAATTTAGACGAGAAAAATGAGATTAACTATTGACCATACATGGCCGGGCGAAGCCGGGTACCTCTGCCAGTAAATAGATTTATCCTTCATTTTAAAATGTTTTAAAAGAATATTCCAGTTTTCAGTAAAAGGGATGAGTAAATCATGTATGCTGTACAACAATACGACAATCATTCAACAGCCAGTCGACACAAAAACTTTAACACGAAAGTTGTTAGATGATGCAAGACACTTCCTTCATTCCAACCAAGAAAAACATTTTATCTTCAGTTTTCCTTTCCCCAATCGCACATCGCTTTATATAAATATAAAAAATATAATATTCCATTCAAATATGAATATCTGTTTCTTACAATATCAATGCTCACATTTCACTTTTGGGCAATTTCCGATCACCGCTATTAGTCCTTCATCCAAGGTTTTGCATGGCGTCCAGCGGTACCTTACGAAAAATATTGTTTTATAGGGATGGGACAGAACGAGTCCGAGTACTCGGACTTAACATCCCTAATACAGAAACAGTAACAATCAAAATCCACTAGATGAACTGAATAAAAAGCAAGCAACACTTTTCTCGTGTTAGGAATGTCTTTCCATTGTGATGAACAATGCAAAGGACGCCCGTTGGAAAGTATCTTCGCCTAAGCAGTGGAAATGGAAAATGATTTTTTACGAGTGGTTTTAACCGTTCTATACTATAAAATAATCAAGTCATTCGATATGACACTTTTTTTTCTTTTTCTGATTTTATTATCATACGGCAGAATATCGTTTTATGCGATGCATCTAAAATAATATATTTTTGACTTACCAGAACCAGGAAAAGTAATATAATATACTCACCAGCATTTAGTGCTCTATAAATAGGACTACTCAAAACAATCATTTTTAAGGATTCGGAAAATTGGTGACATCATTGACGAGGACTCTAGACTCGCCGAGTTTTTTTTTTCTGGACTCGTTACTCGATCGATTCCAAATTTATCGGACTCGTCCCATCCCTATTGTTTCACAAATACATGTTATTTTTTGTACTTTTTATCTTCATACAACTTAATGTACTGAAATTCGAAGAGTAAACGTTTTTTTCGCACGGGATTATAGTTATAGTTATGACCATTTGACGAACACAAAGGTGAACATTAACTGGCGCCACTATTTGTTAAAAGTCAAAATATTTTTGCGAAAGTGATAAATATGAGAAATATATATGTGATGCTGGTGCAAAAATGAATAGTGCTATCTTGTTCGAATAGCTATAATTATTGCAGAAAAATATGATTGTAGGACAACTGCCCCTGGCAATTGCCCCGATCAATTGCTGCCCGGACAATTGCCTCCTAGACAACTGTCCGACAACTATCAACTGATATTTGGGAAGCATCTGTTGGTCTGAAGAATACGGCATACAAGCAGAAAACAAAAATTCCGAAAATTATCAATTTTCTATGTTTAGAGATCCTCAGAAAGAATATTAAATATATCGCATGTGTCTCTCTGTCTTAAATAAATCTCGAGAGAAAATTTCCAAATTTGGTTTCAATAAATATCCATTTATTGGTCACCACTGTCCTCCACTTCACTCAAATTGAATCGACAGTAGATTTTTCCACTGGTGGAGAAGAGAAATTTTGGTCAAAGTAATCGCGAATGGAGTAGCAAACGGAAGTCATTAACCTTTTTGAAACTTAAAATCTTTTGTGTACTGTTAGAATTTTACGATCAATTTACCTTAAATTTCGTTTGTGTAATGTTAACATGAAACTTGTAATAGTAGCGATAGGTTATAGCTTTAAAATCAGAACATGAATTGAGAAATATTTCAGTTTATTCACTAAAAATCCAAGAAATGGTGTTTTGGGCGTAACAAAAAGTTGCTGGTCTTGAATCAAGATAGTCTTCAATGCAAATAGTCCACAAATTTTCCCAAATTCAACACGAGCTTCCAAACAGGATCATCAACATTTTCATCAAGGTTAAAGTGAACACTTCTTTTCAATAAAAGTTTTCACAAAAAGATGCATATGATATTGTACTGCATCTTCAAAACGGTCATGTGCAATACATTATATAAAAATATCAATTAATTCAATATTATGTCAAAATATTTGAATACAGTGATGAATGTTTGGTGGAATGATGAATGCAATTTGTACAAAACAATCGGAACTGATACAACCAAACATTACCCAAACGTTAGAATAATTGTGATGTTTGATTCGAACACCTACAAAGCTGTAATGATTTGTGAGATTTGTATAAAACAAGGCAAATTCATGTAGAAGACAATCCAACACTGGTCTTACAATGTTTGCTTAAATATGGCAATTGGATCAGTAAAAATGTTGAATGAATAAGAACAGCGTTCCTTTCGTAACGGAGTGAATAAGAATAATAAACCTGGAATCATTTTCCAATTAATCCTACAAAAATGAATAAAAATAAAATCGATTAAACTATGATGACATGAAATGTAAATAAATGATTAACCTATGTGAAATAAAGATTTTACTGATTTTTTTTTGAATTTTAGTTTACAAATGGAAAAATATTGATGATGGTTAATCGACTATTTAGATCTACATGTGACATGTCTACTAGTTATATCCGCATGTGCATTTTGGTGGGTCGCAACACGGCCGGAATTCATCTCCCAATGGCTGGCTTAACTGTGGTTCGGCATAGACTAGAGATTTCTTGTGATTTTTAATAAGAAATTCCACGTCTTTCAACATCTGCTGTAAACTAGGATCGGTCGTACTATTGAGTAGATCATATTCTCCTGGGTCAGTAATAAGGTCGAATATTAAAGGTGGGTCCCTGCGGGTCACTCCATCCCCAGTGCAGCTGTATTTATTATATGCAGACGAATCAAAAAGAGAGCAATGTTGTTTCGAATCAGGAGAACCGAACTCAAATTCTAAAAATAATAGTTCTCTTCACAATGTGAAAAAGATTGAAGCGAAATAAAATATGAAGTACCTCCATTTGTAATCGTATAATAATGAATCTTGTATTGCTTGTATCGTACAGCCATGAGAATATCTGAACAATAATGAAAAAGAATATCTCTTTCTTTTTGAGTGGCTTCAGGTTCAGGAAGAAGATCGTTGATAACAAACCCATCTACCGTAATGTTCCGTTCAGTAAAATAATCAGGATAACCTAAGTAATTGGAAAGCAAAATTACTTTAAATTAGTAATAGCAAGTAATGTAAGCAGTGAACTCTCATGGCGCATAATTAGAAGAAAGGATACGAAAGAAGAAGAAGGTGAGATAAAAGACCAAAGACAATCATTTATTTTTCGGTCATCTGTGCTAAGCCTCACATTTTCCCAAAATCTGTCAACTATAAAATCAAATTGAAAGCATACGATTCTCATTTTCCGAATGAGTTGGTTCCATGTTTCAAACTCGATCATAAATAAAGATGTTGTTTGGTCACAAATTAGAAATATGTACTGGAAATTTTCTTGCATTTTGACTGTGTTTTATAATTTACACACGATTTCTGTTGATAAACGTTAAAAACCAGTTTGACTTCATACAAAATCATTTTGGTTTCCTTCTCAAGATGATGCTCACCTACTAAGCTCCACTTATACAATAGTAAAGACAAACCTACCTGCTAGTTTTAACACTGTTGGAAGAATATCCAACGAGCTCACAACTGCGTCACTGACGACACCTTGTGGAAGAGTGCCTGGCCATGTCGCTACAGCCGGTACTCTGATACCCCCTTCCCATGTGGTAGATTTTCCGCCTCTGAATATTCCGGCTGATCCTCCCCACGCGCACCCGTATTTGTCAGGTCCGTGGTCAGACAAGAATAAGGATAAAGTATCTTTCTCAATACCGAGTTCTTTCAACAAATCAAGAATTTGTTCAATAGCCCAAGACATCTCGTTCACGTTATCACCGTATAGACCTAATAGATAAGTAAATCATCAGAAGTTAGAAGTTATCGAAGCAATATTTGTTTGGAGACCATCATAGAGAACCAAGGATATATTCCTGTACTTACCTCTCTTGGATTTTCCGCAGAAACTTTCATCGCAAAATAAAGCTATGTGCGTTTGGGGAAAGGAAAACTGAAGATAAAATGTTTTTTCTTGGTTGGAATGAATGAATTGTTTTGCATCATCTAAGAACATTTCGTGTTAAAGTTTTTGTATCGACTGGCTGTTGAATGATTGTCATATTTTTGTACAGCATACATGATTTACTCATCTCGTCCACTGAAAACTATAATATTCATTCAAACATTTTAGATAAAGGATAAATCTTCTGAAACCCAAAGCTTCAACACTCACCGTTTTGGGATCACAATATCCATTGATGCTATGGGGCAGCATTGTTCCGACAAAATCAAACCCGTGATGGTTAGGTAAGTGGTTGCCATCAGTTTGATTGAATTCATTGATTCCTGATAAAATTCAAAATTTAACTAATTGGTAAATCACAGGCACAACAAGATTTTGAGGATATTGGAAATATGTATAGAAACAGTGATTGTTCCTAAGTCTGGGTCACCCTTAGCAACTCATTTGAATAAAAATATATATTCACACATGTAAAATCACCACAAAAAAACGCGGAGGTTGGTTTAAAAGACTCTTTAGGAGTTTTAAGTATTCAAGAAAATATTTCCAAGTAAAGTATCATCTGAGATCGATGTGTACCTTGAACAGTTTATCATAAGGGCTTTCCAAAACGAAGGAATATTATTATTTTTGCCCTGTTGAAAACAAAAATTGTATTTACCCAGATGCCATTTTCCTATGAAGCCGGTTGCAAATCCAACGTCTCGTAAGGCCTCAGCCATTGTTATCTCATTTTTTGGTAAACCTCCACTTGAATGTACAGGGAAAACAGCATTCGATCCGAATATCCCGCTTCGAACTGGATAACGTCCTAGGATTAGATAAATAATTCCTTAATTTGGCTCACATGTTGTTAGGCAAAAAATGATCCAAAGCATTTTGTCCAAAACTTTTATTAGTGCTTAAAGCTCTACAAAGATATTTTCTCTTCGCATATAAGATATCTGGGAAATATGAAGCTTTATTTATGACCCGGGTTGTTCATTTCGAATTGTTTCTGTCTGTACATCTTCCTTGTCGGTTGGATCGAATTTTTGTATGCTCTACAATTGTTTCGTGTCTAAGGATGCAACTTTCAGATTTCAAAGCGGTTTGATCTAATAGAACACTATTCGAATCAATATATGTTTTTCGAATCAAGACAAAATTTTCATTAAATTTTTCTTAAAACCAACTCACTGAAGACGAGTTTATCTCTTGATAAGGATTGGTAATAATTTTAAAAAATTTTCTTGCATCTTTTTAAATCCGACGACACTCTGTTTTTATGAAACGTTGATGAAAACAATCGTTATCCTACCTGTTAATATAGCAGCCCTACTTGGCGAACAAACTGAAGAAGCACTTGTCCA
>JAUELA010142380.1:0-14422 GCA_031471845.1 Boltenia villosa | reverse complement strand
CAATAAATTTGAATCCATACTATCATCAATATCATTTTTAATTCTCAAATCTTTAGTGAAAAACAAAAAATGATACCTAGAAATTATAATAATATTGAATTACATAATCGACAGCAACCAAGGATATATGTTACGCTAAAAGTGATCTATCAGTAATTATGCATCATAACCTGCAAATATGATGATTTTATACATTCACCGAAATATATCATATTTACTTAAAATTAAAGTATGCATCATTACCAGCATGTTTGACATATGTTATTATTCTTGTTTACAATGGTTAGAGTAGGAGCTAGTTTCAATTTTCACATCTACCAGCAATTATGCATAATTAATTAATAATTTTTACCCTAACATATAATAAGCAAAATGTTTGTTGTCTGAATTTTTGATAACCAAATAATTAACAAAATTCATGCTTTTAGTACCATAATGAATTGGAACAAACAAAAAGTACATACTATCATGGAACAAGAAAATGAATTAAATTAAACAATATTATTTTTCAAAAAATATTTGGAAGTTGCAAAAAAGAAATTACAAATTATAACATACAAGAAACAACACTGATAATGAAACACCCATTTAAGTATTACTAGAAATTAAAATTATATTTCCTGAATTAAATAACCAAAGAGTTGCATAGAATATTACTAGTGACATGATATAAGATACATCGTATTCTTGGGAAACTTTATCGATATTCTTTTAATTCATTTACTGGTTGAACAAGTATAAAGGATGACTACGTTATACTGAATTTGAATAGGGCAAACCTAATTTAGGATTTTGATTATCTTAATACAAATTAGTGTTAGAAAATTTAGTGTCGGTTATGGAGGAGGGTTAGGGTAGGCTTAGGTAATAGATATTTACATATTAAATCAGCCTGTCGGTCCGTAACTTATTGAATCTGTAAAAATCACTCCGTAAATTAGTGAGCAAAATCCGCTCAACGGTAACTCCGTAAATTAGGGTTGCCCATTTGAATATGGTCGAGAATCGAACAAACGCAAAATACCTAAAAATTAAACTTTTACATTTTTGACTTAATGGTGAAAGGAATGAACTTTGATGGTGTATGAATCATTTGAATTTAAGATGAATAAAAAAAGAATAGAATGCTGGTTTCAAAGGAGATAAAGTTTCTGATGAAGAATGCTTATATGATTTGGAACGGAGATGCTTCAAGTGTTGAACTTTAATTCAAATCTTAGCTTTATTAGAAGTTACGCAAGAAGTAGAAATTATTTCTGCACCACTGCATTGTATTGTGACGCATTGAATAATTTCTGCTATTTTGTTTCGTAAAATGCATTCAATATGATACATGCATGTCAAATACTGCGGTAATTATACAAAGTGTAGTATTTGCTGACAAAGAAAAGACACTTCTCCTCCAAGGACTGGTGCACTTATACATTGTGATAATTTAGTCTTTCAATGTGTAAAAAATAATTCATCAACGAAGCCAGATCATAGATATTGAACAAAAAATTTCAGAAATGATAATTCGAACATCAAATCCAACGAAAACACCCAAAATTAATTACAAATTGAAAAAAATATATAATAAGATAAGAATATGTTGCAACTTCATCTCGATTTGAACATTGTATTTGTACACTACAATTCATGGCTTACTCTGTGTCATACAATATTTCATTCTTGCATGCCTTTTTGCCAGGGCAGTACTATGCATTTATATATATATATATTTATATCAAATTTGTTTTTGAAATAAGTTTTCCTAACTTTTATAATCAACCTAACAATAAATTTGAAACAATTTTTTTAAATCTTTGAGGAGTAAATAATTATTTTTTTCTGAATATCAATTTTTCTGAATAATTTTTGAAAAAAAAAACAGTTATCTCATTGGCTATGTACTGCATTCATCTTCGGATAACACATCGAAAAATAATTTTGTCAAAAATTAGGATTCGAAAAGAAAAAAAATTATCAAAAAAGTGAGCACCAAAGAAAACAATTCTCTATAATGTTGAATCAAAACAGAAAATGTTCACAATTTTTTTGGAAAAAAATTTTCATAATTTTGAAGCTAATGATTCTGCATCTACAAGAACGTCTTTCATGGATCGCAATGCGTTCGATAATTCTAAACTGAACGCATCGGCGTCTGTCTCCGGACTGCTGTTGTATGCGGAAATTGCAAAAAGCATGTATTCTTCTTTTGGATTGTAACAGACTCCGTAACCATTTGGGACGACCGGCCCGAAGGCCATGGACAGGTCAGCCTTGCACGGTACCTGGTAAGAATAAAATACAATGAAGTCACTGATCACTGATAGATGGCTGTGTCGGCTGTGGAATTCAGAGCAAATTTTTAGGTTACCCCAGAGTGGGAGTCAGAAGTCTAAAAAAATGTATTGACTCAGACTTGTAATATGTTTAAACAGTCAAAACCGAATAGTAATGTATTTCTGAATTATTCTGGAATAAATTTTTTTTTATTCGGAATTTCAAATTGAAATGGAATTAATATTCTACATTTGAAAGAGCATACTGCAGAAGACTAAATCTTGGAACAAGATTCAAGTGCTAAAAGGCTAGCTGATATGAAACTGATATCACTTATATCAGTGGTTCTCAACTAGGGGGAATTCACCCCCTGGGGGGAATTTCATGGTTTCAAGGGGGGAATTGGGAGTTTCGATTCTTGATAAAGATGTTTATTTTTCGCAATTCTTTCTTTTTATTTATAGAATTTACAACATCCTCGCATTCTATTCAGCTTTTCTTTAATAAAATATAAACTCCTTTATTCTATTTTTGTGTATTGAATTACAATCATTATATGCATATTATTTGTAATGCACATTTTAAGGCAGACAATTTTGGAAAGGGGGGGAATGTCATCCTGACATCTAGTGAAAAGGTTGAATAGACCAAAAGAGGTTGAGAACCACTGGCTTATATATTATATATGTTAATTTAAATGTTACATTAATTGATGTCAGCACTTGCAAGCGATGAAATACTTTGTATGTTTCGTGAATTCAATCAATACAATTATATTTCTTTACTATATTGATATATAATCGAAGGAGTCGGAGTCGGATGTATCATAATTGAGGAGTGAGTTGGAGTCGAAGGTATTATGTACAGACTCCACAGCCTGGATATATGTACTCTGGATCGAGCAGCACCCCCCAAATTATTATGCAGAATATATTGAACCAAAGTCACAACCCAGAGTTAGATGTACAAATAAGGTTTGGTGGTAGTTGGTCGAAAGGACAAAGGTTGACAAAGACAAAGGTCCACAGACTAATGGTCGACATACAGAAAGTCCTAACTGTTACATTTTGTGTATTTCCGAATACATTTTTATCAAACACTTACATGTATACGTTTCCTTGTTCATGTCAATATTTAATTGTGATAATTCTGTATATTTCCAATAATACTTTTCATTTTGAATACAATATGATAGTCCTAATGTAACTTTAGTCCTAATGTGGAGGAAGGTCTACAATAAATCCTTCACCTGAATCTGTATTAATAGATCACTATAGACTAATATGGTGTCGACTATGTCTGTCTGCATTATGGTATATCGACCTTTTGTCCCACAACTACATTTACTTTCATTTAACCAAATATTTTCAGATTATTACTGAAGCAACTCACCCCTAACTATACTTATTCCTATATTAAATAAACTCAACATCGATCTATAGTGGATAGTACATGTACATTTTACCCAGGCTTTTTCATGCAGATTTTTTATTCCAATTGTTGGCTTACCATCCTAAAACCATGCCCTACTTTGCGTTGGCTATTTACTAAGGTCAACCAAGACTATTCCTAGATTACAATGGTAATAACTTAACATACCTGGCTTGTTGACAGCTTGAAATTCAAGGCAGTTTGATAATTTGGATCCATGAAGATCTCAGGAATGTTCAATTTCATTTCAAGAGCTGTTAGTTTCAATCCTAGCAGATGCCTATCTATTGCTTGTCCTGATATTGCGTCACCCGTGTACGTTCGGTGGAAGGTGATTGCCTCTCGGAGAAGGTCCGCCTTCTTAGTGCTCTGAAATGACAGGATTTATTCGAAACTATCAAAATAGTTATGGTATTTTTCTGCATATAATGTTGCCCCATGTATCATAAGGACCCTCGATTTGTCACCAAATTATTTAAAAAATGACTATTATCATGTATAATATGCACATAATGGCATTGCTGTTGCTGTAGGAAGGAAGTTTAACTTGATATTATATACTGTATTCGATAAAATTCCGGTATCTTTTTGATAAAATACACGGAAAATTACGGTAGCCGATTCTAGACAATTCAATTCCTAGTAATGGTTATCTTAAAATATTTCTTTCTAGTGTCAATTATAGTTCAATTTCAAGTCAAATATTCTTACAGGAAGATTCTCGTTCATCATTGCCAAGGTGAAAGCCTTGGAAGCGTTAGAGCATGACCGAATCGTGTCCGTCCTTCCTAATCTGAATCGACGAAGTGACGCACTCTCGTATGTTGCGCAGGAATTCTTGTACATTCTCATGTAGGCTAGTTGGATCGCCATCTAGGAATACAATGGAATGCTTGTTCTGTGATGGATACTGACATTGCAGGTATGTACTATGTGGTGTATCCCTAACATTCTAATCCATATTTTTGTGTACAGTATTAGTAGGGAATTTTTTTTTATTCAAACTGGTCTAAGATAAAGCTAGAATTGATGAATATGTCTGAGAGTTTGCCTTGAGTTATGTTATTGTAGATGTTGTCATGATCCCAAGAAATGGGTTCAGGTACCAGGGAAAGTTGAGAGTCCAGTTTCTTGGTAGC
This sequence comes from Boltenia villosa, assembly GCA_031471845.1. Taxonomy (NCBI): domain Eukaryota; kingdom Metazoa; phylum Chordata; class Ascidiacea; order Stolidobranchia; family Pyuridae; genus Boltenia; species Boltenia villosa. Next base: position 9,587 of record JAUELA010142380.1, on the reverse strand, counting down.
AAGTTAAATGTAGTATCTCGTTGATGCTATGGTATATTGTATAAATGGTAGCAAAAGAGTGAGTTGTTCAGAGTTGCAACTAGAGCTTGGTTTGAGTTGGTGTGGTGATTGGTGTTGTCAAAATTCCAAGAAATGAATGTAGATGCCAGAAAGAGTTCAAATGTCAATTATTCATTCCCTATTTCTAGTAATAAAATTCCGTCATGCATGAATGACGTGCCTTATTCTGTACCCTGCAGAGCGGTGGGTACATTAACATATTAGAGAATATAGATTATAGAGCAAAAAGAAAATTTCAAAATTTTTAATATTTGCAATTTTTCATTTATTTTATTTTCATTTTTTCTTCTCACCTGAATGAAAGCATCTGGGCTCATTCGACTAGCTTTTGGGAAGTTCTTTCCAAAATCGGTGAATTTCAGGCAGTTCATTTGAACGTCTTTGACTAAACTGTAAAAGGAAAAAATATCTGTTTAAGGAATATAAAAATATTGATTAAAAAAGCTTTTACAACACTTTGCTCTAAATATTGAAGTTGTTCAAAGGAGTTAATTTTTTCAAAGGAGTGCCAACTTTTCAAAGAAGTGACAATGTTTTTCGAAAGAGTGCCAAATATTTCAAAGGAGAGCCACTTTCTTTCTTTTTTAAATAAATGTGTCACATTTATCCTTGATTCACCGAAAAGCCGTATCAGACTTATACATGGACACATGATGCGAGCACACTGTACTTGGATAGAAGAGGAAAGCTGTAACCCAAATCACATGAAACCATCCTGCACTGGCAAGTAGTTCATCATCCCCAGTCACTTACTCACACCAAGCATCAGGGTAAAAAGACAAATATATTGTTTCAAAGGAAAAGACGCCCATGAGAAAGTTTTCAAAATTTAGGGCTAGTGTTTTGAGTTCAGGTTAGAGATAGAGATAGAGATATTTGGGGTTAGCATTGATATATAAGTCAAACCCTAGTTCCATACAGGTAAATCTGCTATATCTGTTCTTTGTGTTTGGAGTTAGTCTTGGAGTCGGAGCTCGGAGAATTATATCATTGACTTGACAGCCATAATTATTTTACAATAAAATAAAGTATCAATCTTACGAGTCGATATTGTCGCTAGCAACGTCGATAGCACGGAATATGTCTGTCCCGATGTTGAATTCCAGCTTTCGCGGACGGGGCAGGGCTATCAGAGGCATTTTTGGCTGTTGTGGAAGATTTTGGCTAAAATACAATATATATAGTTTGAATTGCAAAATTCAAATATTTCCCAAAAATATTATTAATAATATATTTTTTTCAGTGTTGTATTTTATACACAGATAATGAGGAAGTAATAAATCAACACAATGATATTGCATTTGTGATCGACACATAATAACCACACATAATTGGGTATGAAGACAGATGATCTCAATTTGAACTATAACAGAATGCTTTTCATGTTTTTGATTCTTTGTTTTCTAGTTAAGTTTCCAAATAAGGCAGTAATTTCGGAATTCCTTCTACTCTGCTCAATTTTCCCTCATCTACCCACTCCTCTCGAATAGAGCTAATAATAGCATTTTCATCCTTGTAGTATCATTTCTTAGTTTTCTCAAATAAAATGAAGTCTCTTGGAACTTTTAAAAAGACGAAAATGCTACTTACCAGTATTTATAGACATGGTCTAGCAGTGCAGCTATAGGTGGACCCTCAGCAGGGGAATGCTCATAACAGATGCCGACACCACCATCTGGACCTGTAAGTGAATAATTAATATGTTAGGCTTTAGGGAGGGACATTTTTGGTATTAAAGGAGTCAAATTTGAATATTTAGTGTTAAATCGATCAGGCCTCCTCAAAAAAAAAAAAAGTCGAATTCTTTGATTGTATTACATCCACCACAAGAAGACAGTTGAAGCAAATCTTAATTGACAAAACCAAAAAATAAAAAAACTACTGCAAAAAAATGAATAACAAATTCCTCAATAAGAGTAAAATATTAGCACGTTGAACAAATAGTCTAATGGAAATGACAGGTTTCAAAAAAGAAAATTAGTCAAATATCTATAATCTTCCTATCAATTTAAATTCCCTTTTATATATAACGGCTGCCTCTGACAATTTCCTAAGAACATTTACCCCCTCCCAACTATCTGGAATAATCCCACCATTATATGATAACTAAGTTAAAATACAGCTGGAGAGAAGGGAATGATGGGTTAGTGGGGGGGGGGGGAGGGGTTGGAGGTTATTCTATGAGGGTGATGGTCCTAGAATCCTGGGTCACGTATTAAAATCAAATGATAGAATTTCTTTACTAATGGGCGAAAACGTGGGGTTAACATAAAGTTTGGGAAGCACTGCTCTACATACCTGCTATATAAAATCTATCACAGAATGTTACTCACAGACAACAAATTGCAAGGTCTTGTCACACCATCTGTTCCCAGAATTGTTTGCACTCCCTCCTCCATGTAAGGCACGTAGAGCCATGTCGGTTGCCCATTTTTCAGCAGTCGGAGCCGGAGTTGCTTCATCCAGGCACACGATAAATATGGAACGCTGGATTGCCCTCATGGAATAGCGGTTTGTATTATCTGAAAGAAATCAATTTCTCACTTATTTTCAAGTTCTTTTTCATAAAATTCTTTAAAAACACAAATTTTTATGACTTTATTTGATATAGCAATGTTTTTCAAGTAGACCAAAAACATAGGTTGGACTTATTAGTTATTACACTACAAAAAAGCAACGAGCAGTGTAATAGATTTTCATTCAGTCTGCTCATTGCACATCAAAGTTAACATCAATTTTAGCAGAGGCGTTTGCTAAAGTTATTAAAAAAAAAACAGACTAAAAATATGTCCTTCCACTTTGTCACTCATTCACTCGAGAGACTGAATGCCAAAAAAATAATAAGAAGATAAAGAGTTTAAATTCTAGTAAAGATCTTAGCTAGATTTTAGTTAGAGAAACTTTGAGGCATGAACCATACAGACCTTTCCACAATATTTTTGCTGCTTTGCCCCAATTATTCCTGCCGTCCGATGTCAGAATGCCGACTGCGGGTCCCTTCTGCAGTGACGCTGCAACGATTTTGTTCAATTGCGTTTCTAATTGTTCTAGATTCAGAGGTGAGCCATCGCTATTGTACACGTCCAATTGAAAAAACTGTTAGAACAAAAATATGTCGATAAATGTGAAATTATCGATCAATCTGGATGGTGACTATACAATAAATGACTTTCATTTATCAATAAAATTTTATTGACCTCTATTCACGACACATCTAGAGATTATTGATGACACACTAAAGTGTCGTGACACACAGTTTGGAGAGCTCTGAAAGCTAATATTTAACAGATTCTGACTCCTTTCATTTTCATATTAGTCAAAACGATTTTGACACGATTATATATAATTTAATTATTATAATTATTGGCAAGCAGGCAGTAATATGAACACATGACATGGTCTTCAAGTCAGCTACTGCCCAGCTGGCGAATGATTTTGTGGTGAAAGCTATCACGCTACACTCAGTACATTCAAAACAAAGGCTATTATGATTCAAAGGTCGGCTCTACCGCCTCACCACTGCAGCGTTGCCCAATAATTTGTCTGGCTACCGCAATACCTTACTCATAAAGATCAAGGTGAAGGCTTCAGGGATTTGTGAAGTGAAAATGCCGGGGAAATGGAATTGAAATAAAAATTGAACCAAGTGAACCCAAATCCTCTCACTGAACATCAGAAACTCACCACCAATCAACTGTTCGGTAACTGGGTTAAAAGCGACAGAAAAATTCACATCAAATTTTTTTAATTTAACCCGTTCGATGCCTTTCCCGGATATATCCGGGATCCGCATTCTACAGTTGCATGCCTTTCCCGGATTCATCCGGGATGAAAATAATCGCGGCGTTTCGCGTAATAATAATCATTTTAAAAATTTTATTCATTTTACATCAAATAGGATGAAAGAAAAGGTATCTGACTAACTACTCACATGATTATTTTTGATGACAACAACATGCTGGGGAGGTCTCCACGATCGAGCGTAGTTCTCAACTTCATCTCGTTTCACCCCAGGGATTCTACATGATGACAAGACCTTATAATACTGATCCATGCATAGAGGATGGTTGCCCAGTTTCTCGACTGCAAGAGTCTCACTATGAAAGGGAAAGAAAATATTTTGTTTTTATTCAAAACCTTTTTCAAATTTCAACAATGTTGTTTTTCGTTTCTGAAATGTTATGAAAGCGCTTATTACAAAATCAAAGAATTGCCTAAAAAAGTTCGATTTACACAAACATGGAAATGACTATAGCAGGGGTGAGCAAATTTTTTTTTGCGGGCCGCATGGAGCATTTGTGAATCTCTCGCGGGCCACATTCAACAAAAACTTAATTCCCTAAATGTTATTTATCTCCACACAAAAGCTGTACAAAAAATTGGTAAAAAATAAATATTAGCCGCGACTTATAATCGAAAAAGTACAGTATTCAAACTGCATGAGATGTGTGGAGATGTTCGCGGCCGCCTAAAAAGACCACACGGGTCGTAGTTGGCCCACCCCTGGTCTAGAGGAAATGTAGACAAAGTTTAGCTAAGTAAAGATATAAAGGAATATTGCTGTAACATATTTTTTCTAATAAATATTCTAAATAATAAGCGTGAAAAGTTTGTTCGTTTGTCTTGAAACAGCATCACCATTTCTTCCAAAGATTTTAACCAAAATTGGCACCCAGAATAATGCATTAACTAAGAACTCCTGGGTCCCGGCTCCCTCTGGAGTTATTTTTTTACAATCCAGAGAGCACCCTGGCACCGTAGGTACCTCTACTAGTAAAATTATGAGCAAGCAGAACCCTCAATAATTTTACAATTTTACAAAATATCAAATATATTTTGATATTTGAGATTTTAATTAAATTTCTTCTCATGCTTTTATCATGATATTTAAACACATCATGATACTTACTTATCAATGTCAATTTTATAGTCCAAGACGGCTGCGATCAACTTGGCCGTGTGTTCAACCTGTCCCTGAGGCCCACGGAATTCATATTGGGGGAAGCTGACAGATGGACTGCTGTTCACTACGACCGGGGTCCTGTAGTCCAAGTAGGCGGCATTGATCCACCATTCAGATAACTAAAATTCGTTCAGAAATCAAAGACATAAATCAATGGTTTTAAAACTTCTTAAAGTATGTGAGTTACTTTTTTTATATATTTTCAACTCAAAATAAGCTTTGTAGGTAAAAAAGGAAAATCAACATTAGAAAAGTAAAAATAATTTGGACATATTATATTTTCTATCAATTCACTGGAAAGCCTTATCGGACTTGTAGGGTGAACAATGCGCACATGTCGGGATGGATGAAAGACATGGGCCCCTTCGTAATAAAGGTCACACGAAATGCCCTTCACCAGTACGAAATCCCAGCATGCGTGGTCGGAATTCAAACCCAGTTTCTCTTGGTAAAAAAACGGGGACTCGAGTACTGCTTAGCAAATGGGCTCAAGTACTATTCTACCCATCAATTTTAAAATTTCAATTTTTTCATTTATATTTATTTAAAATAAAATATTTCTGAGAGAACCCCACCCAGGTGGAATCTTACCCAGTTTTCCGATTTACTTGCTCGTTGCTCTAATTTATGCTGCAGTTTTTCACCCAGACCACCCGGTTTGCCAAACTCTTCAACTGCAGACTTTGTGCTGTTGTATTGGCTTTCATCAACCAATGGATGGACTGCATCGAGGTATCTTGAAATAAACAATAAGGAAATCACAAAATTAAACAGCCAGGAAAAACAAATATAAATTTTTGTCTAGGCGTCCAAGATTCAAGATAACAAACTTGAAATTTGCAAATTGGATTTTTGGAAAAAATAAAATTTTAAATTTTTGTTAAAGCAATCAAGCAATCAATTATTACATCTGCACTTAGTAATTGGAGTCGCTTATCCTTAATTGGGTCAGATTGGCACTTGGAATTCCACACAACTGGAAAGGAATATGCTTGTCTTTCAATGTCCTATGTTGCCTGTTTTGTTCGCTTTATCGATGATCCCAAAATTTTTATTTGTGCTAATTTTTTTTGTCTTATCCTGTGACACTAGAATCAATGGTTGTAACTGCATTGCATTTCACAATTTCATTCAGTTGATTTTAGTGTCATGTCATATTTTTGTTCTGACAACTGTTACAAAATTCATATATATATATATATACATAAAAATAGAATGAAAAATGTTGTCAATTTCATCTTGTGTATCTTACTCATCGTAACATATGCCAGAATGCTAGTAATATTAGTTAAAAGAATTATGTGAATAACTTCATAAGAAAATTCATGTCATGAAATTGTGCCCAAACCATAAGCTTTAAAATAACAATTTCCAATTTATTTTGATTACTGAGAACGAACAGTCACTTGAAGGTCCAAAGTACAAGCGATGGTGTGTTTCTCATTACTTTTACAAAATAAGTGCAAGGAAATATTATTGTCGTGACGCTAATAAGTAATTTGAGTGGTTACGTGAAATGACATCATAGCTATAAATAGAATGACCTGTAGTTACCTCATTAGTCATCGTCAATTTATGATTAACATGTTGGAGGTGTGAGAATTAACTTACCATTCATGAATATTGCAATAATGCATTTCTAATGCGAAACATGCTCTTTTGAACAATATATTATTGAAAAATTCTAAAACCAGTTTAGTCTTTATTTTTAGTTGCGAAGAATTTTGTTTCAACTTTTTTTTTTACTTTACTTTTATATCAAGCTTAAAGGTGTCTTTTCATCCTTTTTTAAGTCCCAAAGCCTCTTAACTTACAGCTAATTTATTAAAGATGACTGTGTGATACCTAAATACCATTATCAACAATAATACAACAATTTACATTTAATGTTGGGACATGTCTTTTACGACAGCAAATAAGGAGAGTACAAAAAGTTAGATAGATGGAGAAAGGAGATAGAAGCCTTATAGCCGGGGTTTCCAACCTTTCTTATGCTCCACAGTCCACACCCCTAAAACAAAATTAATATGCCCTCGCACCCCTAAAAATAACAATTTTTTTAAAGATAAAGAAGAAGAGTTTTTTTAATATTTTTTTAATATATAATACTAAAAAACGATATGTTAACTCTCTCTCGCACCCCCTGGAATGCTTTCTTGCACACCCAAGGGGTGTGGGCACCCCTGGTTGGGAACCCCTGCCTTATAGTGTTCTAGGGTTAATGTTATCGTTTGTTTTGCCTTGTTACAGGTTGAACTTCAGACACTGCGACACCACCTGTGAACCCACACCACAGAGATTGTCTCCTTACTACACTTGAATAATGGTAGTTTAGTGCCCTACACATATTCTCACAAACAAAGACATCAAAACCTATGGGTAATGCAGAATGAGTAACTTTAAGTTGTCAAAAACACTCACTTTTTCAAGGTCTGTTGTAGAGGGGGCACAGGAAGGTGAGGAAGACTTTCTTGATGTCGTAAATAGCGGTTTGGAGCCGGTGGTAAATGGTTAGGCATCGTCTTCCAAGGACCAAGAGAACCGTTCACTACTTGACGAATCTAAATACATAAATGCCAATATGTCAAGCCAGGAAATAAACGACAATTACCGGAAAAACAAAGAAAATTTTGACATAAATTTTTAAAATGCTGGGATAAGAAAACCATTTTATAGTGACATGGTAAGTACCTTTCGTCATACTGAGACCCAAAATTCAAACTAGCTTATCAACGGCTAAATATTTTTTCCCTTCACAATAGACATCTCCGAATATTATAAGACGCTTGGATCTATATAAACCATGACATTCTGATACAATATCTCATCATTACTAAATGACTTTATTTCAATTCCGCTTTAACGAGTCTGTTCTTAATTCATATGTTTCTTTTTACTTTGAAATGCTTCGTCTGAAGAAGCTAGATGTTATGATCTAGCGAAAGCTTATGAAATGGAACTTTTAATTGTGTACGGACAAGACCATGTCTGGTAATATAATACAAACTCATGTGTTATCTCTGTGAAAGATTGTACTAAATTCTTCATTTTCACAATAATACATGAATACTATGTTTTTACCTCAATATGCTATCACATCCCAGACTAGGACAGCGCATAAAGTTCAATATTTGAAATTTAAAACAGTTTAAAATTCAAGAAGTTATTATTCAAATAACGCTTTTCTAAAGTCACACATTTACATTCTAATTTCTAAGCAAAACAGAGGAATCAAGAACTCCTAGTCGATTAAAAAATCAGAATAATTTATACAAATGCTGCCTCATTCATAAAGAATTAATGGAAATTGAAAACCAGGAATACCACCATGAAGAAAATATATATCATATATATCATATCTTGAAGAGCCTTGCAATTGTTTAACCCCCCAAAATTTGTACATATTTAGTTATTTACTGGTTGTATTTCACCATTTTATTTAAACCTGACTGGTAATTATCAAGTTAGACACATGTTTCATATTATCCCTCCATTTCCCTTTCCCACTATTTCTTTCAAATATTTTATTTACTTTCTAAGAAGAAAAAAAATTGTCAAAAAAAAATGTAAAAAAAAAGAATTTTGTTGACAAAACATTATAGTCAGATTATACAGCTGAAAAACATCAATCATTGTCCAGGAGCTCAAAGTTCAACTTGTAATTACTGAGGCATAACAATCAGGTGATATTCGAGAGAGAACTTTGCACCGGCTTTGTTTATAACTTTTTTACAAGTCTGTTTTGTTTTTCACGCAAATATTTTTGCGATTAGCTGAACCATCAATTTATTCACAGGAGTTCAACATGTTCAGCGTTTGAAATGATCAAAAATGAAAAATTCCTTAGCAAAATTATTTTGGAAAACAAGCTGGATTATCTTCACAATCTTACAGCAAAGGCTTCCTTCAAAACATCTTCCAATAAATATATAAGACATAAAACTTTTTCTTACAAATATCCTTATAAAATAAGAGTGTGTCTCATCCAGTGGGAAATACAGTGATAACTAATAATCGACTTATTACTTTGCAATAAAATATGCATCAGATTCAGGAATACAGAACTTTGGCAATATAACTGGGCTTGATTCATAGGATACCATATGAAATCATATATTACAATATTTTTATAGAATTTTGGACGTATATAACTTACCTGTGAGTCGATCCTATATTTGACAGGCACATTCTGACCTGTGCTAACATTGATATTTCCATTTGCGGCATCGTCATCTGCTGCTCTATCACCCCCGCCTCTACAATGGCTAAAATCACAACCCATATTCTGCTGTATATTTATTATACCATATTGAACTAAATTTATCCCCTAAATACTGTCAAAATCACCACCAAAATAAAATTGGGATCCATACTAATGCTGCCATATCCTATACTGATTAATAGACAATTATTTACAAAAACACCCTGCCTGAGTTAAGAGATCATTCTGGTATGTAACTGAAAATACTGATTTCTTTCTGAATTGGGACTTTAGCATCTGCCAACCTGACTAGACTTTAGTTCTTTGTTCCTTTGATAACATTTAAAAAGATTTTACTGCAAG
>JAUELA010142379.1:0-24251 GCA_031471845.1 Boltenia villosa | reverse complement strand
TCTCAAAATCACCGAAAATTTTTCGCGCGCCTCCGGCGCGCATATTGTTCCGTCATACTATTAACTATTCAAGCTGTCAGAAATATAATTCTGGGGGGAAAAGCGAACGTAAAATTTTTGCCCCCCCCTGGATTTTTTCCAGCGGACGCCCATGGCATCAGGGTACATTATCTCGGCGGGCGGTTTAATCATTATCTCCAGCCTATCTGTCTATCTATGCTATAATAACAACAGACAGAATCATGTGGTGTCAATGGACAATTCCACTCAGTGAGCGATCCAGTGGATCTCTCTGAATGTCTTTATATTATAAAATACATCTATTTATTTATATTGAAAATGAACAACGAGAGAAAAATGAGAGGTGTTAAAACACGATATAATGCGGTAATCAACAGTTGAATGATTGGCATTCTAACCGCTGAAAACGCCCTTCTGGTGAATAAATTAGAAGACATATATTGTTTTAACAGTCTGCAAATGAATGGCGATACCCTACAAAGTTCCTCGCCTAATATTCGGAGAATGGATAAAAAAATTTCTCCCCGATTGAAATATTAGCATGGTAATAGTCCATGGAATATTTATATATTCAATGCAAGAGCCAAATTAAAATACCTCCAAATGATTGACACCCTACAATGTCAACATTGGATGATTCAAATACTTGCAGACACGAATATAACTCGAATTATAAATCCTGTGTCATACGTTGCAGCATTTCACTTATTGTATTCTTCCGTGTTTTGTTTCGGGTAGGAGGAGCATATATATCATAATATTCTTTTATACTTACCACGCATTTTTTCATTTTCCGGTGTATTTCTTCAAAAGCTGTGTTGTGATAGCACACCTGAACGATTATTATACAGCTTGGTGTCGATTATTCCCTAAATTTGACAAGTATAGAAGATAGCCATTGAATATTTTTCTAGCCGCTTTCTGTAATTATTGCCAGGTCTTTCCGTTCGAGTAGGTGGAGTTTCAATAACAACATTGCGCGTTTATTGTTTGCTGTTCTCTGTTGATATTACCAGGTTCGATGGTAGATTATGGAAAGCTAATTGATAGACAAACCAAACATTGGCAGACAAAAGATCGACAGACAGAAAGTCGACAGTGGAATGATCGACATGAACAGTGGTTCTCAACCTTTCATGGTCCGTGGCCCCCCTACCGAGATCCTTAGCACCTCCGTGGCCCCCTGTCGTCAAAAATATGCAATACGCAATGGCATTATCCGGCACGAAAGAGGTAAACATAGCCTGCTCGTGGCCCCCCGGCGAAGGTCTCGTGGCCCCCGGTTGAGAACCACTGGACATGAATATGGTGTCGAATAAACCAAAACGTTTGTCCCTATCACACTAGAGTAGATCTACGGTAAAATTGCCTATTTACAAAGTAAAACTACACAAATGCTCATCTGCAAATAAGCACGGCGGTAGTTCTACTTTGCAAATCAGCATTTGCATAGTTATATTTTGTGAATAAGCAATTCTTCGACAATTTTACCGTAGTGTGAAAGGGGCATTAGCTTTAATCTCTCCTGCAGTTTTATCAAACACTTACATCTGTCGACTTATGTAAGATTTTTTAACCTATGTTAATATTTGTACTTGCGTCTGAAGTGGGGGAAGATTCTGTTGCATGGCGTTTTTGATTTGTTCTACATCAAACCGTTGTCGTTTATTTTAGGTTATGAACGCAATTGAACGAACGAATATTGTAAGGCTTGACCATGTATGTGCATGTCTTGATCTTCATCTTTACAGATTTTTTAAAGACTTTGTAAAGCAACAATGGTTCAACGATAATTTGCCTGTTCTCCTACAGCAGTAGCAATGGATGGAATATTGCCTACAGGAATTCTTCTACTACTGTTCTTGATGTTTCCAGAAGCCCAAGCAGGTAACTGGATGTAGATTAATATTGGTCAGGAAGGGATATTTTTCTGTGGAAAATCGAAATTATATAATCCTACCAGTAAACCTCATTTCATATTCTGGACGAATAAAGAGCGTGCAATGTTTGTCCAGTGGCCAAGCGGGCAAAGCCGAACGGCTGATCATCTATGCTCACCTAGATGTTCATGGTTCGAATCTCGGCTTCACATGCACAAATTTATTCAATACTACGGCACCTTCACGATGCATTGCACGCTTGTTGATCACTTCACTTCAATATATGCCGTGTTCACCCTTGAGTCTTGACGTTAGTAAGTGACTGGGGTCGATGAACTCCTCGCCGGTACGGAGCGGTACCACGTGACTTTGGTCACAACTTTCCAAGTTCAGCATGGTCGCATCATGCGTCATGTACAAGCCCGATACCGCTTTCCGGTGAATCAAATGTAAATACGATACGTTAATTAAAACACAAGTTAAGTATGCAATTATATGGAGTTTGAATTTTCTATTGATAAAAAAACGTAAAGGGACAAAAATCGCGTAAAATACAGGTGAACTGTACAAAAGTTAAAACTAAATTAAAACTATTTCATGTCAGATTGCCTCGATGCCAAGACGAAGTTTACTTCAAACAGTCCCGAAGGAAGTGGATCATTTACTTGGATGCATGGAGAGAACGCCACTATATTTTTCAATTACACATGTCTGAATTATAGTCCCAGTCCATTCATTGACTTTTTTAAATTGGTTTGGAGGATGTCTGATAATTCAATACGTTTGGCGAGTATTAGGAATCAAAATGAAGTATACAACATCTCGTACGTAGTACATGGATTGGAGGATATACAAGTAGAAGCGGTTTCTCGAACGCTGCAATTCAATGTGAAAATAAAATTGAATTTCCTTGAGGAAAAGCACAATGGGAGCTGGATAGAATTAAGTCGCTATGGCAGGACAATTACAAATAGTGCGATCATCAAAGTCATATGTAAGTAATCAACTTGTTCCCGACCATAGATCATTCTTTCTAGAAATGTATGTATTAGCTATACGCATTGTTTAATATGGTTCAATACTTCTACGATTCTATCAATATAAAAGGAAAAAAAGATGCTTTTACTGCATGAAATTTCTTGCTGTAATAGTAGAAACGCACAAAAAAAATAGAGAAGATCATTATTTTTATTAGATTGTTCGACAAGGAATTTGACTCAAATTATGCGAATGGTGTTGACTGTGGTTTTTATGCCCCTTTTCACACTACGGTAGATCTACGGTAGAATTGTCGAAGTATTGCCAATTTACAAAATAAAACTACGCAAATGCTTATTTGCAAACAAGCAAGACGGTAGTTCTACTTTGAAAATCAGCATTTGTGTAGTTTTACTTTGTAAGTAAGCAATTCCTCGTCATTTCTACAGCAGATCTTCCTAAAATTATTACTATTTCCTTTTGAATATTCATTCGCTTCATTATTTTCATCTATTCCAGGTTGTTCACCTTCACAGATACCTACTACTCTCCAACCTTTGAACTCTAACGTTTACAATCAAAACTGCTCAAAATCATTGTCAGCATCTTGCAGAAAGGGAAAGTTCTTCTCCCACAATAATTCCACATATCTGCCCGATGTAGAGCTCACCTGTGGACTTGATGGCAACTGGGAAGAAACAATGAATGAATGCTTACCCGGTGAGTGATTAAAATTGAACATTGTTTTTTTTTTCAATTATGTCAACCCACTACTCATGCAATGCTAATTACCATGTGAGTTAGAAGCTGTAACACCCCTCGAAACGACACTATCAAGAATAATTTTTAATGAAGATTAGATGGATTTATGGATTACAATTTCTTTCATATGTATATAAATGAGAGATGGGACCAAGTCACAAAAGTCGAGTCATTTTGTTGAAGACTCGAGTCAAGTCATGTCTTTAAGCGCCGAGAGTCGAGTCTCTTACGCGTCAAAACTCGAGTCGAGTCACACAAAAATGCGACTCCAGTCGAGTCATTACAACTCTGATATAAATACCAATCATTATCACCAGGTTGTTCGTACTCTTCTTTGAACCTTGATCGTGGAACTGTCATTCACAACAAATCGATCCAGGAATTCTACAAGTATGGGACGACAGTTCAACTCGTTTGCGAAGAAGGAAAAATGTTTTCTGCAAATGCGGATGAATATATATTAGATCACGCGGAACGATACTGTCAGTCAAATGAGGCATGGAGCGGATATGACGTAGTTTGCTCGGAAAGTGGGTGTTTTTATTCTCATTAAACCAATGATGTAATTTTTTAGCATATTTGTATCTAAGTACCTAGTTTCCTTGATAGAGTACGTGAAATGTGGTGTATCCAACCGTTTATCATTTCTCTATGCTTCCCTTCTAATTGTGGATCCGTATGTGACGTAAGCCACAAGGATGCTCGAACAAGAATTATAGAATTCAAATATAATATCAGACATCGTTTGTTCGTACCCAATTAAAAATTTTATTTCGTAAGCTTTCGCAAGATTATAACATCTAGCTTCTTCAGACGAAGCATAATAGGTAACTGCAAAATGAAACACATGTCTGGTAGTAGATGTAAGCTGGGTGGTATTAAATTCACTGTCTAGCCGAAGTTCGTATCCCAACGGTTATCTCTGCGAATCCTGTGTAGCAACCGTTTATCCAATTCTCAATGCACCCTTTAAATTGCGGATCAGTTTGCAGCGTGAGCGACGGGGATGCTCGAACAAGAGTTCGTCTTGTTCATACATTGCTTACATCTACTACCAGACATACTTATATTTTCTCTCTTAAATACTTGGCCATATATAACCAATTCATGTGTTTAATTTTGCAGTTATCTATTATGCTTCGTCTGAAGAAGCTAGATGTTCTATTCTAGCCAAAGTTTACGAAATAAAACTTTTAATTGTGTACGAACAAGACGATGTCTGATATTATTTCTTGATAGAGTTTGTATATATTTGGAATGATCCTGAACTATCTTCCAGGTTGCCCTCTCTCCTCCCTGAACCTCGATCGTGGTCTTGCAATTCACGACAAATCGATCCAGGAATTCTACAAGTCCGGGACAACAGTTCAACTCGTTTGCAAAGAAGGAAAAATGTTTTCTGCTGATGCGGATGAATATATACTAGATCACGCGGAACAATACTGTCAACCAAATGAAACATGGAGCGGATATAACGTATTTTGTTGGAGAGGTGGGCTGTGAAATGCAAACACAAAACACTCGCGGTGTAATTCTTACGCATTTCGGTTTAGATATTAAAAGATCAATAATTCAGAAGATAAAATATCTCAAGCACTTAAGTTTTATATCAAAGTTAATGAACAATATAGCATGGTCATTTTTGATGTATCATATTTACCGTCGGATTCACCGGAAAGCCGTAGCGGGCTTATACATGGACGCATGATGCGACCATGGCGGCTTCCGAGCATGCTGAACTTGGATAGCGGAGGAAAGCTGCGACCAAGGTCACGTGAAACCGCTCTGTACCGGCGAGGAGCGTCCTCAGTCACTTACTCACGTCAAGGCTTAAGGGTGAACACAGCATAACATACTGTACCGGTTTGTCAGATTTTTGTTATACTTAAAATCTCATATATAAAAAAGGGAATATGGATCACTCATAGCCCTATTAGGCCTTCAAAATCTCCGAGAAATTCAACACCCTTGATGGTGCTAAATCTTTCTAGACGACCGTCATTCAGTGTTATTATCTGTATCATTCAGGTCAATATGTGGATGTGCTGAACACCTCTGGAATCGTTATAGCGAATAGGTCAACACTAATTGTTTGCAAACAATCGTCAACAGAGTATTCTGAATCTGTGATGCTATTTGGAGAGGAAGAAATCAGAGCAAAGGTGTGCGAAATCCTATCAGCAACACAGCGGAATGCAATGTAGCTTAAGTAATACTATCAGCAATACAACGGAGTGCAATGTAGTCAGGTCGTGTTGTAAAATAAGAATGATTCAGACCAATCTAGTCTGTAAATAAGGCAATCAAGAGGAAAGGGCACTGTAATCACACGTGTTAAGTACGATAAACAAAATACAACAGTGTTGATCAAATACTTAAAACCCAAATATGCAAGTGTTGGCGCTTACGCCTTTAACCAGACATCATAGACATCATTCTATATTGTGTAAAGAACAATCTGCATCAATGAATTTGAATAGACTTGATTCATAAGGCAGTAATTTTTAAATATCAGAGATAATAATAATTATAAATTCTTAAACCTAATAACAAAACCAATAGAATATAATTATTCTAAGTTGTATTTGGAACAGTATCAATCCCTTCAATACTATTAATAAAGTAAAATTCAACCTGATTCGAATTACAGTGATTTTAAACATCAATGATAATGGGAAATTATAATATTCTGAACCCAAAGTAAGGTGTCTTTCCTAAATTCTTATTTCATCAATTTTTCAGGGAAGTTCGCTCAAGAACGTCACACTGACGTCATCAGATCACAAACGAATCATTTCATGTGAATTTATTCAAAGTGGAAATCAGAACCAACGAATTTATCTTCAAATTGTCCTGAACGTTCTGTGTAAGATTTCATTCATAATTATGTCAATTTCGCATATATTAATCTCAAAATACTAATGCAAAAATACCAAGAGTTGTGAAATGCCGTGCGGCAAGCCGTTTATCCTTTCTCTATGCTCCCTTTTAGTTGTGGATCCGTATGCGGCGTAAGCCACAAAGATGCTCAAACAAGAATTATAGAATTCAAATATAATATCACACCTAATCTTGTTTGTACACAATTAAAAGTTTTTTTTCGTAAACTTTTGCTAGATTGTTATATCTACGAAGCATAATGAATGACTTCATAACAAGAACAATAATGCCTGTTATTATACGTTTGCAAATACTGAAGGATATTACCATTTCATGTCCATGTGAATCATATTCGTTGCAGTTCCACCTGAATCAATCGATGCTGCAAGCACACACTACTTGGAGGCGGGAAAATCAGGTCACGTGATTGTATCATTTCGCGCCAATCCATCAGTTGCATTGAAAGATATCAGTGTAGCATTTAAAGGTACAATGTTTATTTTGAAGGGAAATGATGTGTATATTTGATTTAACTTAATGATAATTGACTAACCTAATGATTTAACTTAAAGGATATTAATGTTATGTAACTTAAATTTACAATCTTCGGTGATCTTCCACATGTCACTGCTCAGTTATATCTTTTCTCTCCATCCTAACGGTACGCCAACTATCTGATTATTAACTAATCATAAAACCTAACCCCAACCATAACTCTAATCCTAACCACAACCTTAACCACTAACCCTAACCCTAACAATGTAAAATGAACATATGATTTTTAGTGAGCGGTGACTAATGGAAGTTTATCCAATCTCAGACCTCTTTTTCCATGTTCATGTGTTTCCAATCTAGGGGCGAAGCACATCAACCATATTCTATTTTCTTTGCAGGATCTTTCTTTGCTGATTATTACATGAAAATCAACGACACCGATCATAAGATTGTGCTGGATTTTACTCAAGTATGTAGCTTTATTCTAACTGTTCCAATTAGAAATGATATAATACATCAGAGCGATCCAACTACTGTGGCCTGCGGAGTGATTTCTAATGACCCCATAGCACTCATAATGATCTATTGATCTGCTGAATTTCTTTTTTTTTACAAAAAAAAATGAGCGACATAGTACTTCAGTATAAAAACAAGAGTCAATGAGACTGATTTAACACCTTAAGCTAAAAACATCTTAAAATCTAAAACCAGAAATCAAATGGGAAAAATGAAACACTACAAAATTTAATTTTCATTTGTGGCACGCGACTTGTACGTGTAGTGCTGAAGTGACCCGCAATATCAAAGAAGTTGGACAACTCTGTAATAGATTAATAATCTCCGCGAGAATAATGTACATGGCGTTCTAATAGTATCGTATTTAACTGATCATTACTCATTCTATTAACATAATTTTTGACGTACTTTATTTTATCCTTTCAATCAGGTGGAAGAGATGGACTTCGGTGAATACTCTATATCAGTGACGTCACACGCACCTGTTGAAAGTATTCTTAGGATGAACGTCACCGTTGCTAAGCAACAATCTGAATCTTCTTCTTCCTCCACTGATGTCGGAACTGTTTCTTCCATAGTATTGGGAAGTCTCCTGTTTATACTTCTGGTCGTTTGTATCGGTCTCACTCTCTTCCTAGTCAAGCAACGCAATTTCAAGAAGCCGGACACTCCTGCTGTGACGTATGAACCTGGTAAATAAGTCGTTCCTCCATGGTTAGGGTAACATCAGTGATGATTCCAGGTTTATTATTGATTGGACAACTCCTGATTAAACCTGGGTCCATAAAAGGATAATTATCGAGGATTGATTCGCAGCACAATATGATTTTCAAAATAAATGTTAGAACTGAATAATATTAGTCGATTTTTCCTTACTTCCCTTTTTTTTCTTTTAAGGGGGTCTGCACACCCTTTGTTACTCGCTGCTAGCAGCAGTTTTTCAATTTACCTTGCTCAGTAAACAGACAACACCATGTTAACCCATATAGGAATAATAATCTGGGTTCGATACGCAGCTCTATTTTTCAAAATTAATTTTAAAACTGAATAATGCTAGTTGATTTTATGAGACTAATTTGGTTGCAGTACTACTCTGCTACCTCAAACCTATACCTTACCTCCATCAATAAGTTCATCTCCAGAAATACATATCATATATTTAAAGTAAATCATTATTTAGATTTCTATTTCGAAATTTTTGAAGTTGAAAAATTTTACCAACTCATGTAATCTCTAAAATTACTTCATGTTTCATTCCAGACAAGCACAATTACGAAGATATAGCAGATCCACCGAGAGAAACGAATTATCCTTCATACATTCCAAAGTAAGCTCCGTCATTTATAATATTTTTCAGTATAAATATTTCAATTACTTCCTACCTGTCAAATTATACGTTTTTTCCTCAGTTTGCTTGGTTTAGACGGGGCCGAGATACAATTGTAGAAAATGTAGCAAGTGCTACGGGCCCCGCAATTTCTGGGGGCCCGCAGTGAATGCTTATTGGATTGTTGTTTTCGTGCATATTGCATCCTAATAATATTCTTGTTGATACCAATCGCATGCTTAACATGATCATATTTTCTATAACTTTTTATGGCCATTATACGTTTTTCAGATTTGAAAAATTTCAGTATTAAGGTGAAAGAAAAATAAACTTCACTAAAATTGAAATGAAAATATCAAAGCCGATGTTTTTCATCAAAACTCGTTGATTTCCATCAGTGCACATTGCATCCTAGAAATATTTTGGTTGACACCGGTCGTATATGTAACATGGATCATATTTTCTATATTTTTTTATTGTCAATATAAGTGTTTAATATGTGCAAAATACGGATTTTCGTACCGTCAAAGGTTGGCAGGTATGCTGCTGTTAAGTTCAATCTTTCGAATATTACGTGTCGATTAGCAGAGGTGGGACCAAGTCACCAAAGTCGAGTCTCGAGTTCGAGTCATGCACCTAGAGACTCGAGTCAAGTCAAGTCTTTTCAATCTCATGGTCGAGTCGAGTCCGAGTTACTGACTTCTTCGAGTCTTCTTCGAGTACGAGTCACAAAAATGTTCGAGTCAATTTCAAGTCATGAAGTATTTCACCAATGATTAAAAGAATCCAGAACTGAACTGAATATTTTGGCAACTTACGTTACGATCCTTACAAAAGTAAAGCAAACCGACATCGTGTTTCAACTTGCTCAAGAATCAAGATACGCGTGATCGTTAAATACATTTGTACGTCATAAACTATCTAAGACCGATCGGGGAAAATGTAATCAAATTGATCTTTTTAATGTGAGACTCGAGTCTTCATTAACTCGAGTGATTTTGTTTCAAGACTCGAGTCAACTCAAGTCTTTAAGCGCCGAGACTCGAGTCGAGTCTCTCACGGGTCAAGACTCGAGTCGAGTCGAGTCACACCAAAAATGCGAATCGAGTCTGATTCGAGTCGAGTTTTTGACTCGAGTCATTACAACTTTGTCGAATAGAGAGTTTAAAGTTTTAAATTAAACTAAAATGAGCTCAAAGCAATAATTTTTGTTAAACTTTGTAATTTTGTTTCTATTTTTAGCACGAGCAACTTTGATGGTTATGAAGACGTGAACGTCCCAAGCAGTCGAAGTTACGTCAACATTGAATATCCAAAGAGAAATTAGGATCATTTTATATTTCTTAACATTTCAGTTCATCAACTTTCAACATTTAAATATTTACCTTTTTACGTGTTAACATTCATGATTCATTAAATTGTCACTGAAATCATTGCGTTATTGCTAAATATAGAATACATTTTGTGTAATAGTATGAGGTTTGCCGTTGAGTTAATATGAACAGGATAACATTTTACAGAACATAGGTTTTATTTCACATAATATTCAATGTTATTCATATTAATCGCCATAGAAATAAATGCAAGGTTCGAAATCAAATAAAATCTGAAAATCTAGCATTTTTGTGGAATTTAATAAAGAATTTTGTGTGAATCAAACCATACCAATGTACCTGAAGGGATAGGGTCTCCAAGGTCTGCAAGGTTATGGTTTAGGGCTGTAGTTTAGGCTTCGGGTATGCCACTGCTTTGCTGTACGAAGTTTTCAGCAGACCAAATAATTAGTTTCCTCCCTGTTATATACGTATAATGACTCATATGTATAAACAAATCATTCATTCAATAAAGTAAGTATTGAATTTTAGCTGACTAAAATCTTGCGTATATCAAATTTCCATTGTGATTTAAAATCAACTAACTGCAGCTGAGATACAAAGACAAAGAAGCCATATTAAACATATTCTGAACACGAATTGTTGATTCTCACATTAACTATAACATGTGATATCATGATAACGTGATGCGTTTCACTGTCGTTACATGAAAATACTTCCTGTTCCTCATAAATCTTCAATGTGACAGTGTGGGAATATTCTGTAATGGTCATGAATTGTAGAAAGGATTAGAAATCAATCTTAAGTAGAATGATAGAAGAAATAATTATTTATAATTTATTATCACATTATTTACTCTATAGAATTGTCAGAATTTATTGCTTCAACTTGTGACAAAGTTAATTCATTATACTCATCTTCATTAAGAGTCTAGATTTTGAAATGCAAGTACAAGAAATGTGCGATTGAATATGTTAGAAGAAACACACACACAAATGTTTGGAAAATTGAAATTAGCAGTTAAAAGACTTTGAATGAAATAAATATGTGATGTTGATTCAAAAACAATGATACAAATCATAATCAAAAGGATATATATCTATTCTTTAAAATTTATTGTTTTATTGCTGTTTTAAAGAGAACAATATATTCGAAATTGAAAGGAAATTCTTCACAACATGCTCTTGTAGCACTGCAATATGTTAAAGCACTATAATGCGAAGTATTTAAATGGCTCAATTCTCAATTTATTTCCCTTTATTTCCCTCAATTTATAAATTCATCACCAAATGAAAGTTTGGGTGAAGGGAAATTTGCATGGAAATATCATTTGAATATGCCAGTAGTTGTGTAATATCATGTAGCAAACTGTTTATCCTCTCTATACTTCTATCTAGCTGTGGATGCGTTTGCAGCGTGAGCGACAAGGATGCTCAAAAAGAATTACAAAATTCGTAAATAATAAAACACATGAGAACGTTTGCACACTTTATACGAAAGGGTCTCAATACCAACATTCTGGCAAGGTGCTAATGTGGACTTAAGGGTACAAACGGTGGGTGTCAAATCTTACAAGGGGAGGAGGGGGTTTAAAGTTCCAAAATCTCTTAGCGTTTTACTGTTTGTATCTCGATGCCCACATTTATGACAGAGGGGGCTAAAAAACTATAAGATGCTCAAACGAAAATGACAAAATTCGTAAATAATAAAATACATTGTATCGTTTCCACACAGCTAAAAGTGTTTAACTTCAACGTATCTTTCTTGCTATAAGTTGTCCAATTGCTTCGTGTGAAGAAGCTAGATATTATGATCTGGCGAAAACTTGTGAAATAAAACTCTTTTAGCTGTGCGTTGTAATAATAACATATCAATATTCATATAAGAAACAAAACGTCGATATAAATCTTCTTTCCGCGCCTGAAGTCAAACTGGACCGTTCCTATTACCAGAACTCCATACCCCTACACCAGGAAGGTGATGACGTGGTCTCGATTCTGGATATTCAACATTGACGTAGTTACCACTGTTTGTGACGTTTTCATTATGACGTTGCTGATTGCTAATGTCGTTTCCACCATGAGTCGTTCCACCGATCTCCATTTCTTCATAACCTCCATAATTATTCCCGCTAGAAATGTTCAATATATTAATTACATATAAAACAATTAAAACTATTCTGGACACAACGTATTTTTCATTAATCAATCATTGAATAGTCTTAAACCTACTTCGGAATGTTGACATCAACTGGAGAGTCCTCAATATCTTCGTAATTATGTTTGTCTGAAATTCAGAAATGATATTTTTAAGGCACTACATTCACAGGAGGGTATTGATAAATATGATAACAATCAACAAATATTATACAAAAAAATATGATTTGGATTAAATCCTTCTACTTGCCAGAGTATATTTTGAACAAAGCAAAAATTTAGCATACATTTCGAACTTGATTCAAATCTTTAAAATTCACTGCGAATCATAGCTCTGATAAGCTGTTTATAATATTCATTCAAGTTTAATACTCACAATTATCTTCACATAAATTTCCCATTATACCATTGACATTCCCTATTCCCTCAATGTCATATGGATTCTATTGATTGATCAGAAATAGATTTGATTGACTTTTTTAAAATTATAGTTTAATTGAGTTTGCTATCTGCTGTCATCTAATATCTTAATTTCTTTCGTTTTACAAGGTTTATACGTTACTGCCATCATCTAATATTTAATTCCAATCATCAAGCATTCTCATGTTATTTCGCTATTTATTATTTATTGCATTTTTTTTTACATTTTTTTACTCACATATTCTTTCATATTATCATTTCTTTGTCTTACCAGGTTTATACGTTACAGACATCATCCAATATATAATTCCAATCATCTAACATTCTTATGTTCTTTTGGTCATTATGAATATTGCAAATGATCTATTAACTCACATATTATTCATATCATGTCTTACCAGGTTCATACGTCACAGCAGGGGTATCCGGCTTCTTAACATTGCGTTGCTTGACGATGAAGAGACCGATACAAACGACCAGAAGTATAAACAGGAAACTTCCCAATACTATGGAAGACACAGTCCCGACATCAGTTGAGGAAGAAGAAGATTCAGATTGTTGCTTAGCAACGGTGACCTTCATCCTAAGAATACTTTCAACAGGTGGGTGTGACGTCACTGATATGACGTAATCACCATAGTCTGCATCTTCGACCTGGTTGAAATTAATATTTTTCAATACCTTGTAATTCGTGCTGATATTGTATTTATTAAAACTGCCCATATCAACTTACCTTCGTGAAATGTAGCACAACCTCATGAAATACGTCATCAATTTTCAGGTAGTAGTTTTTAAAAGGAAATCCTGAAAAAAACGATAATGAAAACAAAAATTCGTTTAAACGCGAATTGAGGTACAAACATCAATTTACAATGTAATTGTCGAATATTCTACTGGACTTCAAAATGGGGTGTACTGCTATAGATATCCGGACATTTAGCCAACGGACATTACGCCACAATTCAAAAAAGAGTTAGTGACACACAAAATAATTTTTTTTTTTCATTTTGGCAAAATGTCTCTCTCTTATACCGTCACAAACGATGGCGAAATGTCGGTTGGATTCGTACTGCTAATATTATGGTGAAATATGGCGTGATTTTAGTATAAGGTATGTGTAACAAGTTAACATTTGCATTTTTTAATTAGAAATGAGGAACCCTTCACTTCTTACTCAGCTTTGCAGTGTAAAATTCAAAGGGTAAAATGTAACTATTACCCTCAAATGTAACATTGACATCATTCGAAAGGATTGGAGGATTGGCGCGAAACGAAGTGATCACGTGACCAGATTCTCCCGCGACTAAACCACGTGTTCCTTCCTCGTCAACCCTTTCAGGTGGAACTGTAAAAAAAGTTTTTAGCATTAAACTTCAAATTTTCCAAGAATATTGAAAAATTACATATAATTATCTGGTAACACGTTTGTTAACGTTCCAAGGCATTAAGGTGATATTTAATACATTCAAGAAGGAATAGCAATGGGTAATATAATATAATAAAGGTAAGGATGTGCAGAAATAATATTTTAATATAAACATACGCGAAATTCAACGACATATGCGCGTTCATACTGGTGAAAAGTCATTCAAATGTACTGTTTGTGCTAAGCGATTTTCAACCAGCAGCAGACTTCGAAAACACGAGCTAATTCATATTGGTGAAAAGTCGTTTAGGTGCACTATATGTGCCAAGAGATTTGCCGAAGCATGAACTCTTGAAAGACATATGCGCATTCATACTGGTTAAAATTCAATCAAATTTGGGCCAAGAGATTTTCACAAACAAGTCTTCGACCACATGAGAGAATTCATACTGGTGAAAAGTGATTCAAGTGCACCATTTGTGCTAAAAGGTTTTCCACCAGTAGCATCCTTCGAGAACATGAGAGGATTCACACACGAGCTCACTAAATGTATTATTTGTGCTAAGATATTTTCACAAGCAGGAAATCTTCAAACACGTTATTATTGGTGAAAAGTCATTCAAATGCACCATTTGTACTCAGGGATTTTCAAAAACCGGCAACCTTCGTAGACATATGCGAAATTTAATGTAAATTTTAATATAAAAGCATATCCTTACTCACACAAAACATTCAAGAAGATTTCTTTAGAAGTGTTCAAGTTCAAGTTGTCTTCATCTGCAAATTCACACGAAATTATTCCGTCATGATCTGATGACGTCAGTGTCACGTATTCGTATACACTTCCCTACAAAATAATTGCAACAAAGTTTATATATCATTTAAAAGTACAAGAACAGATAATAATTTTTTGTTTTAATCCTTGAAGTGGATTTTCTGAGGTAGAATAAAAGTTTAAATTTCACTAGAATATACATTACCTAATAAATATACTAAAACAATTTCGATCAAGTTACGTGCAGCCTACCTATCTATATAATTACTATTTTACACTATGAGGGAATTCTCTGAGTAAATATAAGGTGATAAAGAAGGTCTGAGATAACTGAATGACAACTGTTACAGGGTGAAGTTTTTTCTTTCTTTTTTCGTTTTTTGAAACTTTTTCTTCCTAAACACAATGTTACTTGCTGTCCGGCGGCCGAACTGCCGTTGCCTGGTCATCTCTGCTCACCGAAAGGTTCATGGTTCGAATCCCGGCTTCACCTGCGTTGATCACTACTGCTCTTCAATGCGTTATGTTCACGCTCGTCCTTGTTTTGACTGGGGACATTGAACTTCTCGTTGGTGCAGAGCGGTAATGACTCGATTCAGACTCGAGTCGCATTTTCGGTGTGACTCGACTCTACTCGAATCTTCACCCGTGAAAGACTCGACTCTCGGCGCGAGCCTCGGCGCCTAAAGACTTGACTTGACCCGACCATGAGATTGAAAAGACTTGATTTTACTCGAGTCTCTAGGCCCATGACTCAGACTTGACTTTGGTGAATTGGTCCCATCTCTGACGGTTTCACGTGGCCGTACCGAGCTTCCATGTATAAGCCCGATGCGGCAATTCGGTGAACGGAGGGTTAATACAATACATTATTTTTATGTATTTTACCTTCGCTACAATTTCTTCACCTCTAAACTCCATTACAGACTCAGAATACTTTGATGACGATTGTCTGCAAACAATTAGTGTTGTTGTATTCGCTACAGCGATCCCAGAAGTGTTCATCACATTCATGTATTGACCTGAATTGACATAAAACATCTCATTAAAAGTTGACAAAAAGAAAATATTCAGGAGATTCACAAATTTGACCTCTTAATTTCGTGATGTTTACGTTTAGAATATTGAAGCAAGATTTGTATTTATATTACTCGACCTACATATAAACAATTTCGCTTCGAACGATTTTTCAAGAAAAAGATTATTAAGTTGTTGATTTTCTAACTTCCATCTTTTGATGCAATATTAACGTATAGTGTTTAACTTATGGTAATGAATGATGCAATATATCGAATGATTGTGAAGGTTACAAAACGGTATCAACAGATGGATTATTTCTGAACCTCAATGCAAGTATAATCATGTAAACATTTAAATAATTCTTGTTCGAGCATCCTCTCCGCCCACGCTGCAAACGGATCCACAACTAAAACAGTGGATAGAAAAAGGATAAACGATTGCTAAACAGGAGCCGCATAAATAACTTTTAGGATAATCATTTTATAATGAACTCGGCTAGATAGTGACTTTAATATCACGCCAGCTTCTAACGACCAGGCATACAATACCTTTTTCCCCTTAGATACTTGGTTACTCCTAGATATATAATCTTATTTTATTTAAATTTCACAATAACTGGTGTAACCAATTCATGTGTTTCAATTCGCAGTTATCTGTTATGCTTCGTCTGATGAAGCTAGATGTTATAATCCAGCGAAAGCTTATGAAATAAAACTTAATTGTGTACGAACAAGATTATATCTGATATTATATTTAAATAATACTTGGCATCGATCAAGAATGAATGTTCAGGTAATTACACGAGTTATTCTTTTGTTTATTTTATTATTATACTGTGTAATCAATGTTGCACTGATATAACCTTTAATCTGTGTTTCTTAGACACCCACCTTTCCAGCAAAATACGTCATATCCGATCCACATCTCGTTTGCGTCACAGTATTGTTCCGCGTGATCTAGTATATATTCATCCGCGTCTACAGAAAACATTTTTCCTTCTTTGCAAACGAGTTGAACTGTCGTCCCGGACTTGTAGAATTCCTGGATCGATTTGTCGTGAATTGTAAGACCATGATCGAGGTTCAGGGAGGAAAGAGGACAGCCTGGAAGATGAGATTCAAATTGAAATCAAATAATTTGAGGCATATTAACCATCGATTCACTTGAAAGCCGTAGCGGGCTTATATATGATGCGGCCATGCCGGCTTGCGAGCATGGTGAACTTGGATAGCGAAGGAAAGCCGTGACCAAGGTCATGTGAAACCGCTCTGTACCGGTTCAGCGTCCCCAGTCACTTACTCACGTCAAGGCTCAAGGGTGAACTCTGCATATATTGAAGTGAAGTGACCAACAAGCGTGCAATGCATCGTGAAGGTGCTGAATAAATATGTGAAGGTGAAGCCGACATTCGAACCCAGAACCTCTAGGTGAGCCTAGATGACCAGACGACGGCTTCACACGTTCGGCGACCGGACAGCCATAAAGACAGAATTGCGCTAGTCTTAGTATTTTACTCACTAGATGAACAATCCGTATCTGGCCAGGATTTATTTGATCCACATGTTAGTAATCCATCAGAAATATAACGACCATCAAGTGTGAACAAATTCCCATTGGTACAGCCTACTCGAATATAATTTAAACACGTTTGGTTGTACACGCCGTGATCCAATGGGAGTAAAGAAGATTTAATATGGTCTGGGGTGCAGTTACCTGAAATTTAAAACAAGCAAATTATTCTGATCAAATTCTTTTTCCAATACTAATTTATTTTGGTTATATAGCATTTGATCCACTAAAAACCCCGCACATCGAGCCCTCTCTCCCTCCCAACAGTCACCCACTTATCTGCTGCTCTGAGCCATGAGGTGTAGGACATAAAGGGCTGAAAAGAGAGATGTAAAATGAGGTGCTGGAGTGTTTGCAGCTATTCAAAGCAATTATTCTTGAAAAAAATAATTGTTGTCATCGTTTAAAAATATTTAATGACGAGTTATATGTTTGCTGTTCGTCCGAGATTTCAAGATGTTAGAATTGTAATGCATTTCTTTGTTTTGTTTCCGCCAGCACGTTTTATCATTTTTTATTTCGTATAAATAGCGTGATGTTTTCTGATGCGAATGACATTCATGCCTCAATTGAACTAATGGCAAAACGTTCCTGTATTTTTTGCTAGTTAAACAGATAGTGATTACGTCATTCGTTTGGTGACATCATGGCAAACGCAGCAAAACCTATCCTGACGAACGGAAGCCGACAAAATCCCGCAAATAACCGAAAATCCATCGTCTTATTTTTGTTAACAATAAAATATGCTCAATAAAATATGCTCAGGTTAGTTTCATTTCAACTTACATTCAACAATGATCATCTGACTTCCCACGATCCTATCTTCGTACAAATCAAGGAATTGTATCTCGCTTCGATTGTGGGCCATATTCAGATTAATGAATTGAATTTCGAGACTTAAGATCCTATCTTCTTCGATCACTCTTGTTTTTACGTCCTTTCTTCTATTAGTTCCCCATATATGAAAGTATTCGAAGGAATGGTAAATTTGAGCCAAACGTGTTTCACTCGTTGTCCCTTGCTTGTCCATTGTCCAATGCAATTCGTAATCGGAATGAGAAAAATCACGACAACGGAAGTTGAATATAATAGTTGCGTTGTCTCCGTCCAACCAGGCAAAATTGTCAACACCTTTAGGGTTGATTGAATTGAAGGATAATTTCTCATTGCAACCTGTAATGTTTTAAAATTCCAAGAAGGTTAGAATTCTTAGGAAAATAGAAAAAATCCTTAAAATAATATTTATATTTTCCTAAATCAATAATAAAATGGCGTAGAAACTTCGTTTTTAAGAAAACACAGTCAAATAAAAATGCTAACTCAAGGATCGCAAGGATTTGATCTACATCATGATGATTTCATGATCTTGTGGAGACTCACAAACAGACGTTGAAGAGCCATTACTCTACGTCATCAGATACACAAAACCGCAGCGCATGTCAAGCCTCTGATCTTTCCCGCTTTTGCGGTTGTTGCTTTGTTGTTCACAGTTTACGATAGCCTACCGGCACTCTTTCAATTGTTAGTGAAATGAGGGCGTTTAATGTACTGAATAAACGTTTTGTTATCAGTGAAAACCGACTTTGTTTCATTTCAATCTTTCATTATTTTCCACACTGGGGTGTTCGTATCCCCAGGGTGTGCGAGATGCCATTTGAAGGGTTGCGACAATCAGTTGGAAGTGACATATTACATTTGCTTTTCAGAATGCAATTATTAACTAACTCTTTGAAGTAACTTTATTCTATTAGGCATAGGCACACAGAGGACTTATATACAAGTACTGTAGCACTGGTTCACAAATTATACTTTTCAACTATTTCTAGAATAGCTTGACAGCATATAGAAATCATAATTAGGCTGTCACTTTGAAAAACTGAAAGCATATTGTTTTCGTGTTTTTTCTATATTATTATTATTCCTTTTCTTCCGGCTTAAATGTCAATATCTCTGAAACTTGTATACACTCAGTATCCAAACTTTGGGAGAATGTTCAACATTCAGGACGCCTTCTTTCAAATAAAAATTGAGGGCGCTAGAAAGCATATTGTGGGCACCAGGAGGAAGAACGTCAAACTCTAAAAAAAATCTTCTTCTCGTGAAATTACGTGATGCTAGAGATCTTAGTTGGGCCAGAAATGGAAAATTTTAAATCTCAAAGCTGGACGCTCAAATTTGGCATACTAATAAGGCTTAGAAATCTAGACTCTAAACATCTAGAATATAGTGGCGCTAAAGTACCAAATTAGGCTACAATTGGGAGTACAATTTTCAAATTTCAAACGACTATATCTCAAAAACTACTCTTCACTAAAATTTGAAATTCTTGTCGAATCTTATATTATCCGAGATCATTCCATTAAATATTTTTTGGTGGCGCTAAAGAGCATAATGCGGCCATATAGTAGGGAATAATCTTTTTTTTTTCAATTTTTCTCACGATTAAAACAAAGCTGGACGATGGAACTTGGTATACTTGTTCAGCTCACAAATCTTTTTTTAAATCTCGAATATGGTAGCGCTAGAGTGCTCAATTAGGCCACAAAAGGGAATACAATTTTCAAATTTCAAACTACCTCTGAATCTGAACTGCATCCTTCTAAATTCAGAAGTATGTCGTACAACCTTTGAATCGAATATCTACGATAAGATATTTTCAAGTCTGGACAATAAAATTTTATCAAACTTTTCAGCGCAGTTCCATACTTGATACTACAAATCAAAGATCTACAAATCTCTATTTACTGACAGACAATTGCGCACAATTCTACTTATTATTAGTATTACCTTTTTTTCGATTTACATAACATCTAATATCTCCGGATCTACACAATATACGCACCTGAAATTTTCAACAATTATAAAACAATCGCGGCGCTTGCGGCCACTTGGGAGGAGAAAAAAAAGTGAAAATCTTAAAAAATCTTCTTCTCACGAACGACCCAACGCTCCACCGTGAAACTTAGCACACCTACGGAGGTCGTTAGTTTCTTTAAAGTTTACAAAGGAGATGGCGCTAGAGCACATAGTTGAGTCAAAAATTGAGGGTTGGATTTTAAAATTTAGGCTGAACGACGAAACTTGGTTTGTCGCCTGATTTTACAAATCGGTTCATTTCACTTCTTTTTTATTTTTTTTACTTGACCTAAAAAAAAATTGCAATATTCTCGGCCCTACGCAAACCAACACACTACAGATGCGATTGTATGTCGTGCAACCTCGTATCTACTTCAATAACAGATCCAATACAGAGATATTGCTGAGTTTTACGAGGTAATAACGTTTAAACTCCCTAAAGCAATGATAACATATTCATTGAGTTGATAACATATTCATTGAGCAGCAAATCATTTTATCAATGTATTGTAGTCCTAGAGCTGAGCCAACATCAAAGTACACAATGTAATGTATCTACTATGCCTTGCTCTTATATAGGCGACATCATAAGGATTGATCCCACTTCATCGTGACGTACAGAGATATTGCAGAGTTTTACGAGGTAATAACGTTTAAACTCCCTAAATTAATGATTCGACTCGTCGACGTAAAAAAGCATCTTGGCATTTATTCATATTTTGTAACAAAATGGATATGCTCATCATACCTCAAACTACTGTCTCCACTATGAACTTTTTTCACAATTAATTTGAGTGTAAATATATATTGAACATTTGTTTTAGTTAGATCAGCGGAACTCAATGTAAAACAAATATTTGCTATCCAACTATTTTAAAAATGGACAATCTTCATTTTCCAATATTGTTGAATGAATAAAATGTGCCAAATTCAATATAGTTCTCTCACCAAGTTACATAATTTCCGTGCAAGGTTCAAGAAAAATACAAAATAAATGAATGCTTAAAGAAAGCGTGTGATCAAATCCCCTATAGCGACGAATATTAAAGAGCGACATTACGCTAAATTAAGGAAAAACAGTCCGAAATCAAATCATCCTGGATGTTCAAGCGAAATATCTCCAATGTAATCTCCACACTTGGCAGTCTATCGTAATTGCGCGCAATTCGAGTCTTCATATGTGATTGTATGCGAAAATGAATCAAACATTTCTTAGGGAAGAAGAGAATAATAATTTAGATGTTAACTCAAATAATGTAGATGTTAACTCTTCGTTTATTCTATCTGCATACATCTTACTTGATTAGCACTTTTTACCTTTTCGAGATTTTTTATTAAGAACTTACTAAATATAAAAAATCCAATTACGTTACCTGCTTCGGTGACTGGAAAAAACAACAGCATATATGCAATAATCGTATATGGCCTCTTCATTGAGCAGCAAATCATTTTACCAATGTATTGTAGTCCTAGAGCTGAGCCAACAACAAAGTATACAATGTAACGTGTCTGCATGCCTTGCTCTAATATAGGCTACATCATGAGGATTGATCCCACTTCATCATGACGTACAAAAACAACATCAACTTCCTCACACGGAACTATTATCATTTCGAAATAATGTATGACATGAGGTGAGGTAGGAGTTAGTTACGTCAGTCTGTCTATTCTTTATCATTAATTCTTTTACTAAATATACCCATCGGTGTAGTGGGATAGGAACGCATGGGAACGGTATGCCCTTGCTTTTGTTGGAGGGGGGACGGCTCAATCTTTTACAAATAAATTTAAAATAAGTTGTTAGCAATGAACTTTATTGATTTTCATTGCCGGAAGAAGTAATAAAAATGATTAATTTTTTTATATTTCCAAACCACAGTATATTTTGCATGATCTTATTGTGACGTCTCTCATAAATGACCAGTAGCGTAGTCGGGAATGGTGTCATCCCACTATTTCATATATATTCAAACTTACAAATAATATTCTTAAAATTATATTTTCTATGACTTTAGTTACCATAGTTACGGTGTCTTATATTCTATCATTAACGCCTTGTGCCTATGTGTCAACTTATGTTCAAGTACGTCATAATAGTCATATGACGTTGTCTGCTTCATCTCATTCCGTTTTAACACCTCGCCACTGAAAATAACCATCAAAATATTTATTTAATATTCTTAGCGGAGGTTGCCACGGCTCAAGCAGAGCAGTCATAACACTGCATCACAAGGAAGAACGTCAATAAATAAAATTGAGTAATTCATCAAAAATACAACCTTTATCAATCAATATTTGCTTTAGAGGTTCAGAGTTGAAATATGGGATAAATTAACGATGCATTCATAATCAATCATGAATTCATCTATGTTTGAAAGAGGATCCATATTCTTAGTTTATTTATTGCATCTAAATATCTATATGCATTGCATTCCTCCTCTTACTTCACGCAATGTAGGAAGTTGAAACGCTTCCGGAAGATATATAACCAAAATATTTTTTTTTTTTATTAATGTAGGCTATCTTATTTACTCTCGGATTCACCGTTAAGCCATATGTAGCTTATACATAGACGCATGGTGCGACCATGCCGACTTGCGAGCATGCTGAACTTAGATAGCGGAGTCTTTACCAAAACCGCCCTGCACCGGCGCCCACATTTCAACTCTGAAACCTCTAAAGCAAATATTGATATTTTGGATGAATTACTCAATTTTATTTTATGATATTCCTCCTTGTGATGTAGTGTTATGACTGCTCTGTTTGAACCGTAGCAACCCCCGTTGAGAATATTAAATCAATATTTTTATGGTATATTCAGTGGCGATGTGGTAAAACTGAATTAGGTAGCGCAGACAACGTCATATGACCATTATGACGTACTTGAACATAAGTTGACACATAGGCACAAGGCGTTAATGATAGAATATAAGACACCGTAACTATGGTAACTAAAGTCATTGAAAATATCATTTTAAGAAGATTATTTGTAAGTTTGAAATAGTGGGATGACGCCATTCCCGACTACGCTACTGGTCATTTGTAAGAGACGAGACAATAAGAGTATGCAGAATAATTATGGTTAAAAAAAGGTAATAAATCATCTTTATTACTTCTATCGGTGATGAAAATCAATAAAGTTCATTACAAACAACTTTTTTATGATTCATTTGTAAAAGTTTGAGCCTTTACGCTTCCAACAAAAGCAAGGGCACACCGTTCCCATGCGTTCCAACCCCACATTCGTGTTACCACACACGTACATGCCAAATTTGACCAGCTTTATTACTGCTGCTGCATATCTCAACCCAGAAGACATAAAAGGCGCTCTTGCCTGTCATTGACATTTTTGTAATAAAATATTGTTTGAAATATTGTGTTCGTCTGACGAAGTTGTGTGCATAATACGAGTTTCATGCTGGGTAGTTACATATAGAGGCTCTAGCTGTTGCCTCGCAGTGATCATAACTACACTTGTCGTATGCAAAGCATCCGCCCAGCAATAACATATGGGTAAGACGTGTAATGGTTGTCACTACATTGCATCTTGCAATGTCATGAACCAATCAGTTGGTTTTATTGCCATGCCATATTTAGATGCAATAAATGAACTAAGAATATGGATCATCTTTCAAACATAGATGAATATATGACTGATTATAAATGCAAATGCTCCGTCAATTCATCCCATATTTCACCTCTGAAACATCTGAAGCAATGCTTCTCAATTTTTTTCAACTCGCGGCCCCCTTTTACTGAATTTTTTGTAGGCCCACTCACCATAAGATATTATGGCAAAATGACAATGAATAAAATTATAATATATTTGTGATAAATAAATAAAATATTAACAACACATTCAATTTACTGTTGAAATGCTACTCTAATAATAATAC